>PVJA010036658.1:0-20878 GCA_004027025.1 Myocastor coypus
TGAAAATTGTTGCTTCTGTGTATATTATAGAGATTGGCCTGTAGTTCCTTTCTTGGTTGGGTCTCTCCCTGGTTCAGTTATCAGGGTAATACTCAACTCCAGGAATGAGTCAGGGAGGAATTCAGTTTCACTAAAGAGCTTGGGGAATGTTGGCATTACACCTTTTCTAAATTTCGTATAGAATTCAGCAGTGAATCCAGCAAGGCCTGAGTTTTTCTTTGCTGGTTTTTCATTATATTTTCAATCTCACGAGCTGATCCTTATTTTTTTCTTCTTGATTTTGCTTTGGTAATTCATATGTATCTAGTCATCTCTACATTTCTCACATGTCTTCCATCTTAGTAGAATATGAGTTCTCCTAGAAAGTATGGATGATCTTCTATGTTTCTATAGGAATCATTGTGATTTAGATCGCTTCTGTTTTCTTTGGCTTGAATTTGTGTTTTATTTCCCTGTTTTTAATGAGGCAAGCTAATGGTTTGTCCATTTTACTTAATCTTTTAAAGAATCAACTTTTCAGTTCACTGACACTTTGTATTGTTTTCTTAGTCTCACTGATTTCATTTTCGCGCCTTACAATTTTGTCCCTCAAATGAGTTGTGGTTAGATTTGTTATTCCTTTTCTAGAAGTTGGGGGTTCAATATTAAATTATTTATTTGAGTTTATTCTCTTTTCCTGATGTGACTCCTCCTGACTATGAATTTCCCTCATAACGTTGCTTCCTTGTGTTCTGTAAATTCTCGCGTGGTGGATTAGCATCGTCATTTCATGGTGTATAATGTTCAGTTTCATTGTTAGTTTTTTGTGAAGCATTGGTTGCTCCAAAGGGTGTTGTTTAACTTTTATGTGTTTTTCTTGTTTCTTTTGTCATTGATTTCCAGTTTCATTGTGCTATAATCAGATAGCATTCATGGGATGATTCTGCTTCTCTACATTTAATTAAACGTGTCTTATTGGCTGGTGTGTGGTCTATTTTGGAGAATGTCTCACATGGAACTTAGAGAAATGTATATTGTAATGTATCAGGTTGCAACACTCTCTAGATCCCGGCTAGGTCTATTTGATAACAGACTTGGTTTATTTCTGATACTTCTTTGTTGAGATTCTTGCCTAGTTGATCTATCTATACATGAGAAAGTATTAAGGTTCCCTCACTACAATTTGATTTTTCACGTCTGTTAATATCTGCTTCATGTAGTTTGGTGCTCCAGTGTTTGATACTGAACTCACAGAAATTCAGTGATTCCTTTTGATCAGTTTTGACTTAAAGTTTATATTTCCTGCTATCAGAATATGTTCCCCTGCCTTTTTTTGGGGGAGGGGGAGGCAGTTCTTGTGTCATGGAAAATCTTTTTCCATTGTTTGACGTTTAGTGTATGAATTTCTTTTTGAGTTCAATGTGTTTCTTGAAGGCAGAATATTGTTGGCTCTTGTTTCTGGTCCATCCTACCAAAATGATTCATTTAACTGGTGAGCTGAGACAATTTATGTTGATGGTTATAGGAGATATGTCCTGCCTTTGTATCCAAGCTACTTCTCTTCTGTGAGTTTCTTGTTTCCTCATGCTTGGTTGCTTGCCCTGTCTGGTGGCTTCTTTCTGTTTGTTTTCATGTGTTTGCAGTAGTCATTATCTCTCTAACACGTCCTTCAATGCATTCTGAGGGCTGGCTGGGTGCTCATAAATTTTTTCAGGTTTTTTTTTTTTTTTTTGTCACAGAAGTATCTTATTTCTCCATTGATTTTGAAAGGTAGCTTTGTAGGTTATACCAATCTATGTTTGAGACTGTTTCCTTTAGGACTTGAAATATCTCACTCCAAGTTCTCCTTGAGTTGGGGACTTGTGTTGAGAAGTCTGCGGTGGTTCTGTTTGGTTTTCCTTTATAGGTGATTTATTTCCTTTCTCTAGCGATTTTTAATATTCTGTCCCTATGCTGAATGTCTGTAAGTTTAATTATTATGTCTCTTCATGTCTAGTGGAAATTCAAGTGTTTCATTTATGTGCATGTCAAATTCTTTGTCCATGTCTGAGATTTTTTTCTGCCATTATCTATGTGTGGAGTTTTTTTGTTTTTGTGTTTGTTTTAAATTTCTTTTGCACCGTCTCTGGCTTTCTCAATGACTCAAATCAGTCTTATGTTGTTCTTCTTTACCTTGTAGACATTAGATTGATTTTTCATGATCTGTTGATATTTTTAGGACATCTTTCTTTTCATGGTCGTGACCCCAAAACCTGCTCTTCTGGATCTGATGTTCCACCTTGCCTTCGCTCTGTCTGCTGCACGTCCCTCCTGTGGCATCCTCATGCCTCTGGGCCTCTGTCTGAATGTGTCTCATGGCATCTATTTCATCCCTACGTTGGGTTTTCATGGTTGCCATTGCTTTCCTAGCTCCACTAGTTTTTCGCCTGTGCCTGCTTCAATGTCCTGCATGTTGATTGGCATTTCTTCCGTGTCCTGAAATCTCTCCCATTTGCTCTTCTAACTTCTGTTGCTGTACTATCAGCAAGGTCTAGCAGTCAGCCTGATTTCCTCTTCTCATGATCTGGACTTGTTCTGGGTGGCCTGGGTGTTTAGGGTTGCATTTTACTTCTGTGTTTTGTCATTCTCTGTTTTCATAGATTTTTTTTTTTTCTGTGAAGATGCTTATAGGTTTCCTGTGGTACACGGCTTTGTCGGCACTATTGAGGCTTCTTTAAGAATTGGCTGCTCAGCAAGTACAGCTTCTGGATACAGTTAGTTCTTGGTCTTTGTGTCTCTTCAAAGAATCTACTTATACAATGTGTTTAGGATGAGAACTTGTCACCTGTTTGACTCAGTACCCAGTGGTTTGGTACTGGATGACAGTGTTGCAAATTATCCCTTACAGTCACAATGTTGTCGCATAAGAGAGGAAAACTGACAGTAGTAGGTGTGGGATCCCAGCTCACAAAGTACAGCTAAGAGTCACACGAGTCTCAAGTTCAGCTTGGTTGCTGACAAACTGTGCTAACTATGACCCTGGTACAATTAGCCACGGGAGCAAATTCTACAGCTGCACAATGGACTCCAACACGTGCCAGGGTCCTGTTGGATGCTTTCCCTTTATGCAGTGGTTTTGCCCTGCTGTAAGAGTAGAGGGATTAAACCAGATAGGGGCAAGATAGAGAGTTTAGTGGGGTCCTGGTGGGCATAGGGTGATCACCTGAATTCTGGGGAGCTGGAGGACAGCAGGAGGAAAGGATGGAAGCAGAATCAGAGGAGCACTGGAGAGAGCTAGGCAAAGAAGACACATGTTTGTTTGCCTATGGGTGTCATAGAATCAAGCAAGATGGTTAAGGAATGTAAAAAGGTAAGGAGATGAAAGCCAAAAGGAAGGTAATAAATCTAAGTCATTAAAGAAAGAGAAAATAAAATGAGGGAAAGACAAAGAGACTAGACAAAGAAATCAGAAATAATGCTAAAATGTACAAGATCAAATTAAACTAAATTTAAAAAAAGACTTCAAATGGACAGAAGAAAGAAAGACAGTCAAATGAACAAAGAAAAAAAGAGAGGTAAAGTTCCTCTGGTGTCCGTAGTTCTGTGGTAGGTCTACTTTTATCTTAGAAATGTGCTATGCTCCGAACCAGTTGTGCAGTTGGATTTGTGCTGGGCTGATCTGGGCCTCGAGTGAGGGGGCCCGAGTTGGCTCTCTGTTGCTGAGGTTGTGCCCAGCCTGCTGAGGTATTTAAATATTTTTTAAATGGTGGCCCCACCTGCCATTCTGTTCCACCTGTCTGTGTGCCAAAGAGAAATGGTGACTCATCTGACTTACTGCTGCTGCTGCGTGTGTTCACATCCTGGTCTTGGAGTCTGCACAACTGCTGATGCTGCCTTGCTGGGTGGCTGCAGAGCACAGTTACTTTTGACTTTGCATTTCCTTCAATAGAAAACAATATATTAAGAAATTATGGTAGTGAAAACAGAACCTGTCTCCACTGTTTGTGAGAGTGTAGACTGATATAACCATGAGGAAAATCATTGTGGAGATTTCTTAAAAAAAACCCCAAAAAACCAAACCAAAACAAAACAACAACAACAACAACAAAACACAAGGATAACAGGCCCTGTTGAAACCAGATATTCCACTTAGGGATCTTTTTCTGGAAGAACTGAAAACACCACAGAGCGATATGTACAACCATGTTTATAATAGCTCAATTTGTCATAGCCAAATCTTGGAAACAGCCCACAGGCCCAATCACTGAGGAGAGGATAAAGAAGATGTGATATTTTTATATAATGAAGTATTATTCACCAATCAAATGTCAAGTCAAGGATTTTGTAGGTGAATGGATGCAACTGGAGACCGTAGTCATAGTGAACTACATCAGACTCCCATGTGCAAACACTGCATCGCTCCCCAGTGTAAGAACCCAAAAGAAGAAATGAAATCTGAACTCTTCAACAGATACTGTGAAAGGGGAAGCAACTTCAGAGAAAGAGTAGCTGGGACAAAGGAAAGAAGAAAATAAAGAAAGGAAACAAGAAATATAGACGTGCATGCACAGGACAGCTTGGATTGCTGCACTGCTGACTTCTGATACTGCTTTGAATGGAGCGATTAAGGCTTCAATTTTTTCTCTCTCTCCCCAAGTGTTTTATGACTTTTGGGGACCAATTTTGCATGCTTATGTCTGGTAACCTGAACAACTCGTTTGAAGGGAACAATCTGCAATCTAGCAAACATTGTTGAAGTCCTATTAGTTTGTTTAGTGAAATTCGGGGTCGCTTCTAATGGCTACCTGTGCACCTATGTTCGTAGCAGCACAATTTGTGATAGCCAAATCTTGGAAACAACCAAAATGCCCATCATCTGAAGAATGGTTGAAAAAGATGTGGTATTTTTATTTTTTATTTTTTATTTTTTTATTTTTTATTTTATTTTATTTTATTTTTTTTTGAGACAGGGTCTTGCTATGCAGTTCAGGCTGGCCTTGAGCTCACTTTTGTAGCCCAGGCTGGTCTCGAACTCTCATCAATCCTCCTGCTTCAGCCTCCCGAGTGCTGGGATTGCAGGCGTGCGCCACCACGCCCGGCAAGATGTGGTATTTTTAAACAATGGAATATTATTCAGCTATAAAGAATGATAAACTAGAAGACTTCATGTATAAATAGATGTACCTTGAACATATACTCATAGGTGAAATAAGCCAGACCTACATGTGTAAGTATCGCATAGTCTCCCTAGTGTAAGAACTCAAAAGAAGAAATAAAAATGGAGAGGTATAACACAGCTGAATGGAAATCAAGGACTTAAGGAATAATTTTAAACTTTTTAAAATTTCTTTAACAGTTAAAAAAAAAAAGGCTCATCATTAAATTTATTGGGAGAATATCCGTTGAGGAATTCATAGCAAGAGATTTCCTTTTTTCATGAGATATAGACTTTAGTGCCGCTGTACCTTTGGTGTCACATGTATAGCTTATCATGCTGCCCTCTGAGGAACACACCGCCTGGTCTCCCAAGCTTTCTGAAACCTAGGTGCACACTTTTAACCCCGCCATGCGTGCATTCCGTATCCGCCTACAACCAGGAGGATGCCAAGGTCTGCTCCCCACGCCAACACAGCAGCCTGGCTTTCCTCTCACTTGGCTGTGAAGTTCCAGTGTCTGGGCTACTGGGCACTCTGACTCCAGTCCTCGTGAAGCATCCTGGAACGTGTGCTCCGTGGCTTTCCTCTCCATGCAGGGTCTTTCACCTGTGCGGTGCAGGGGCTGCAGAGATCGGAGTCCTGCTGCTTCCTGTGATGGCTGAGGGCATCCTCAGCGTCCTCCTGCTCCTTGCCAGAGGTCAAGATCCCCTCAGCTCTACCTGCACAGACCACAGCTTTACTGGAGCTTCCGTGCTGGCCAAACACAGCATTTTAAATCATCCTACTGAGTTTTCCACTCTTGATTCTCCATATAAATCCAGCTAAAATCCCTAACAGTGATCACACCACCGCTTCCTTAAAATTTCTTCCACAAGGGATGTGGAAATAGCTCAGAAGTCCAAGTGCCTTCCTGGCAAGTGTGAGGACCTGAGTTCAGTGCCCATTACTGTGTGCCATGCAGGCTCTGGAACTGACCGAGCATGGTGGTGCACGCCTGTAATCCCAGCACTGGAGCAGCTGAGACAGGAGGACCACTGTCAGTCTGAGCTGTGTAACGAGGCCCTGTACCAAGTAAGTAAGTAAGTAAATAAATAAATAAATAATCGGTCTCTTCTACAAGACTAGCCTGCCACCCTTAATCTCAGGCACTGGGGCAAAGAAGACAATCCAAGCAGCAAGAGCAAATGCAGCAGCTAATTCTCCCTGCCTCATTCTGGATGTGGGCTGCCCTCCCTGGGGTGGGGGTGGTGCCCAAGCCCCTATCCCTACATGAGGCAATGAGCCAATCATAAACTCTTGAGTTCAGCTGCCTCCTGACAGCTCCACCCCCTGTGCCACCTGAGGCTTTGTGGGGAAACCAGACGTCCACTCTAGCAGCTTTCAGTTAAATGAAGGCTGTGTGCAGAGGCCGAGGCTGCCACACTGATGTCAGAACCGCAGCAGGGAAGGTCCACTGTGATTGGTTGGATTAGACACACTGAGAGTGGCCAACTACGTCAGAATTACTGGGAGAAACCACTCTGGTCTCGTGACCTGTCTGGCCCCAGGAGCTGACGATGACATTCAGAAGACTGATGTCAGTGTACACTTTGAGATCAAAGCACTCATGATGCACCCGCCTTCTTAGGACTTTCACGTTTTGCCTGTTTGAACCACCTTCGTGCTGGTATTAGCTGCAGCCAGCCGTGCCCACGGTCGTGGAGGACGTTGGCACGGGCGCGCAGCTCTGCTGTTCATCTTCTTCCGTGAATTTACAGTCTTCACGGATCCGACCTGGACCACAGTTTCGCTTTCCCTGCGTGCCTCACGCATCGAGCTTTGGTCCAAAGCTGTAGCGCTGCGACCTTTCCCTTTGGCTAACACCTTCCTGGCACTATTTTTACGAAAATCTAAAGTTTTGGAATTGAAATTCCAAGCAGAAGCCTTTGTGGGGGCAGAAATGATGGAGTTCTGCGGACCAGCACCGGCTCTGCAGGTCAGCAGCCCGCAGGGGCCTCCAACGCTCCTGGAGGCTGTCCTCCAGTCGGGTCTGGACTGGGCTTCCATGTCCAAGTCTCTGGGGGGAGAGAAAAGCTTTGCGCTCACAGTTCGGGTATTGAACTGAACACGGCCCAGGTTTCCAAGCAGGCGGCCTGCCCACCATACCCGTACCCTCTATGAGACCGCCACGCCATGCAGCTCAGGAGTGGTCTCGGGATTCAGAGGAAAACGACTGATCAAAGGTGAACAGCATGCAGCTGGGGTCGGCCGAGACTCCTGCAGCTTAGCGAGTTTCTCTCTGTTGCTGGCCTTTAACTCTCACACTCGAAAGAGTCCAAAACCTCAGTAAATACATATGAATATGCAAACTATGATGAGCAGAAATGGGCTTTAAAAAGCTTAACGATACTTAAACTAATTATTTAGAAGTGCAAATCTCCACATTTATCCATGACCATCAAGCCTCCAAGGATGATTGATGGGCCCGCTGGATGGGCAATGCCATGTGAACGCAGCGCCGCGGAAATGTTCGAAGAAATATGGCCTCTTTCCTTTGCAGTCTATAATTAAAATGTCAATTTTATCTCAGCAATCTTTGCAAATTTACATTTAGAATGAGCAAATTAAGTTTTTATTATAGCCCAAAGTGCTTATTGTTCCCTTTTATGTTGGGCATTTTTAAGGAAAGGCAAGAAGACTGTTAAACCCGAAAGGCATTAAAAAAATAGCCCGCGTAATTGGTCACAGGGTAGCGAGGGGAGCTTCTCTGCTGTGACCTGCGGGTGGGTACTCAGCTCCGCCATGATGGCAGATGCAAGGCGGCTTGTTAAGCAGGGGACAGCCTTCAGGAGGACCCTTCCTCTAGGGTCATAACTCACTCCCACTAAAGTGGCCAGGTAGGAAGATGTTAGCATGCGCCACAGAGGACGAGACAGATGGTGGCCATCAGCCCGCTCTTCACAGGAGCTCTGTCTTCCCATTTAAGGAGACGCTGCTCCTCAGAGCAGCTGGAGAAGCTCGTTAAGTTCCTGGAAGCGTGCCTGGCTTGGCCTCTATTGTCAGCACTGTGGTAAAGCCTCCCGCGCTGCATAAGAGAGCTGTCAGGAAAGAGTTTGTGGCCTTTTTCTCATACAGAGGTGTCTTCTGCACAGACCGACGCTCACACGTAGGGGCGGGCCTGGGTGGAGCTGGGCGCAGCCAGGCGCTGGGAGAAGCAGCCAGGCTCACGCCTCCTCCGCCCCAGCGCTGGCTTCAGCAGCCTGGGCCAGGCACACTTGGCCTGGCGCAACGTGAGGCACGGACTCTTGAGGTGGCAGAACGTGGGTGGAGAGCAAGTACCGCACCCAACGCACGGCCTCCCAGGCGCCTGTTTTCCCCACTGTGGAGGGTTTCCCAAGGACGCTGTGGGTTCAGGAAGCAAACATGGCTGCTTGTGGAATGTTTCAAGTTAGCTTTCTCAAGTGCAGAGACTGGGTTAAAGACCAGGACAAGTGACTGTGAAAGCTAAAGAATAAAGACAGGTGCCGGCCCGGGCCATCTAGCACGAAGGCCATGCTCTGGGGCCCGGGCCATGTGCGCCCAGCTGCCCGGCTCTGCAGTACCCCCTGCTCTCCCTGTACCCATGCCCTGAAAACAAATCACTAATGGCATTAATTATGAGGCCTTCGGGCTTCAAATCAATCGTTGTGTGCAATTCCCTACGGGGGCCTGAGTTTCCTATCAGTAAAATCAGGAAGAATTTTTAAATGGCTAGAGAATACCATATGTGACTTTTAAATATCATGTTCAAGTTGGAATTTAAAAATAATTGTAATATCTGTACATTTTTTGAAATTCATATTCCACTAGAGAGATTTGTAAATCCATTTAAGAATTCCCTACCAAGCCCTCCCAGCACATAGGACCCACAAAGGTGAACACGGCCAGGACTTAGAGCCCTAGCCACGCCCCCACGGCCCCAGGTACTGAGGGAGGCTTGGCTCAGGGCAGAGATGCGGATCACCCATTTGAGCCCGTGCAGAGGCACACGATTTCTCCCGTGTCCTCCGTATCAAACTAGAGACTCCGGACATAGCACAAGAAGTACAGGAACACCCTGGAAGCCAGGGATTAAAATGTGGCTTCTTGGGGGCTCGGGACTTGAGGTGCAGCCCCAAGCGTGTCCACTAGGTTTCTGCTGTGCCCCCATACACGATGGGTTGTGGCCGCCCAGGAGTACGCAAATCACAGGGTCCAACAGGTGCAACAACGTTGTCCCCAGGATTTGTTCCTCCTCACCCATCAGCCGGGCAGAGCACAGCATGCTCTTGCGTGTCACCTCCCGCTCCCTTCTGCAGAGTTATGGGAAACCCGCTATGTCACCAGCATGGGTCCGCGGGCCCGGGGAGCTGCTCTATGCATGTTACCATGGTGTGGGCAGCGTGGGGCGCGGGGAACATGGCCCTCCCTCAGTGGGGTCACAGCAGGGCAGGTGCAGCTGTGTGCTCTCCACACAGTGGAAAGAGGGCCTGTGCCGTCCCCGACAGAGGAGATTTAGAGCGGCTCCTCCAGGGACACATCCTCAAGCCCTGCTTAGTGGACCAAGTGGAGCGCTGATTCCCTCACTGAGTAGTACTGAAGGGCCGGCAGGGCGGCGAGATTCCATCCAGACTTGGCAGGAGGAGCTGGAGTTCTCATTTCCAACCAGCAGTTGGCAGCAGAGCCCAGAAGCTCCTTGGAGCCACCCCAAGCTGCCAGGCAGCGCAGGTCTCCACCCTGGCTGCTCTGACTCCAGAAGGATTTGGCCCAAGGGAACAGTGCTGCCCAACCCCCGCAGCAGCAGTGGGCCTCTGTGAGGGGTGCTGGGCAGGGCTGATCAGAGCTCCGTTTCTGCCGAGTCCCCTCTCAGCCGGGTTCCAGGAGAGCTAGCACCCAGCCTCACCCGGCGGTCAGTTTTCCCTCTTTACCTCAGGAGCCAGGGGATGCTGGGCTTTTGTCACCATTGGTGGCTACAGAGGGGTGGTCAGCCCTGGTGTCCGCTCTCCAGGCCCCAGGAGACTGAGGGGAGAGCAATCCAAGGACAGGAGGAGCCGCTCTCCAGGGGGGCAGGAGCTCAGCCAGTGCGGACCTCCACAAAGTGCCCAAGCCCTGAATTCCGATACTCTGATAAAACCTCCACTTCCCACAAAGCAGGCGAGTCCAACTTAACTGGAAAATAAGAGGTTCTCTCTTTGAAGACGGACCAGATGTTGAAACATTCATCCAAGTGTTTTCAAGTAGTCCTTACTCAATACTTCACCAATAACGTGGATCTCTGGAAAGAAATAATATGAGAACTCAATAGAAATGTGGCCGTGTACTGCTGGAGATACCATGTAGCTCACGGCGTTCCTCCTGCCTCAGCTTCCTGAGCGCTGAGATCACCGGCAGCTGCCACCATGCTCAGCCAATGGACAACGTTCTTATTCATCCTTAGGAAGGCAAGAAGCCAGAGGACAGGGGAGTAGGTGTGTGGGCAACAGGCACTCTGTCGCCAGGCTGTGGTCCCAGCTGCGCAGCGTGTGCTCTGCGTGTGGGCGTGGCTCTAGAGGAGCCAAGCTTTGGAGTCTGCAGGCAACCGCGGAAGGCCCTTACTGCACCAGGTGGGCCACAGCTGGTCCCGAGGTGCAAACCAGGCGAAACGCTGGGTGTTTCCGTGGGGGTTCTAGACAGCTACTGCCAGGCAGCCTGCGGCTGAAACCTCTTTACTCTCTCCTTCCTGAAGCTGCACATGGGCTCTTCCTGGCTGCCCTGCCTGCGGCCTCTGGGGGGGGCTGTGGTGTCTGCTCGCCCGGGTCTGCAGCGTGCTGATCACAGCTCTAGGACCCTCTCATCCCCCATGGCTTTAGGGCCGTCTCATCCTCGAAGCTGCCTGAGCCAGTGCTCTGTGTGAGGATGCCTAAGCATGCTTGGGCCGGCTGCTAGTTCCACCTTCCTGGAGCCCCCTGAATATTGCAGGTGTGCAGGCAGTAATTACAGCTGTCTTCTGAAGCTCAGATTCCTGAGCTTTACACTCAGCAGAAGGACCATGATGGTGAATAGTTCTTAATTCTTTCATGTAAGATCAAGACGGTATAAGACAAGGTAATATGTACACACAACCGATGAAGCAGCGAGAAAATAATTTAGGAGGGTGACACACACTAAGAATGATAGAGATCAACAGAACAGATTACTGGGCCCTCTCTGAAGGTAAATCAGGTAAGAAAGGGCACAGGCAGGCAACACTGTCCCAGGGACTACAGAGACGGGGACAGGCGGAGGTCATGGGTTCCGGGGCAGCGCCATGAGTGTGGGGCCCTGGACCGCGGAGCCGCCGTAGCAATCCGGGCGGCTCTACCCCTGAGCGCTGCCGCAGCGGCGGGCAGGGCTCGGCCGCAGGGGCATTTGCCCAGCTCCTTGCTTTGACGGTGCTTCTGCAGATGGGCTGTGGTGCCTCACCCGGGAACGGTGCCACGTGTGCAGCCTGTTCGAGGGTTGCCTTCTTGTGCTGTTGAGTTTTGGAAGCGAGGATGCAGTCCTGCGGCTGCTGAGGGAAACTTCAGGGCGCACAGTAGCAAGGGCTTGGAGTAGGCCCACGGGCAGGGAGCGCTCCAGGGCTGTCCTGCCACGTGTCTGCCGCTGTCTCACTCAGCCTTTTGTACAAGGGCCAGGCCTTGCTCCTGTAGGCCTCTGGACTCTGCAAGCCAAGTGCTTGTGGTTGCGGAGAAAATCCCGCAACTGCGATGTCGAGGCTTGCGCCTGAGTCCCCGGTAAGCTGTGGCGGTGCAGAGCCCATGCAGTCCTCCCCGCCTGCTTGGGCCAAACGTGGTGAGGTGGGACAGCGCTACCCAAACATTCAGACCCTATGACGTCGTCATGCGCGAATGTCTCTCAGGAGGTCGTCTCTGCAGTAGCCCCAGTCTGAGTGGAAGGCGCCCCGGGGACACAGCTGTGGTCCCGCAAGTGTGACCACCGCACCGAGCAGCGCTGCCACGCTGTTGCGCTCACCACGGAGCGCTGGGACTTGTTTGTCCCCTGATTAATTGGGAAACTGGCTCTGGATGCCGTGTGGCTCTGCGGGAGAATCTGAAGCTGCGGTTCCCTGCTTACTGATGAGCTGGCAGGCAATCACGGTCTTGGAGGCTGGCGTGGGAGTCGCCTGCTGAGTCTCCTGCCTGAGGCGTCCTAGAAGGCAGGTGATGCTCTCAATTTATTCCTGACTTTAGAGTGAGAGGTGGAGAGAACAGAACGTAATGGGTGTGGGTTGGTTACCGGACATGGCGGTTGAAAAGACATTGCAAGAGATAAGCTAAGAACGCAGAGGTCTGCTTTATAGGAAAGACCGAAAGAAACAGAACAAATAAGATGGGCAAAACTGTAGGGCGCCAGACACCACTCGTATTTTTAGTCTCCAAATTTTCAGCAGCAAAACTACGAAGAGTGTGGTTAATAATGATTGCTATTTTTTTTAAATGAGTTTTTTAGACCATGATAAAGAAGGTCCTCTCATCCCAAGGGTTCCCTTTTAGAAGAACAAGTGAACAAACAAGCAAGCGGGTAAACAACAGCGAGACTCTGGGTGCAATGCGAGCTTCCTGGGAAAGGTTCTGGGAAGTGCAGAGGAGCCCTGCTGAGCTTGGACTGGGCCTCGGGAGGGGCGTGGTGCTGAGCCCCGAGAGTGGCTGCTGTCTCCCCACCATCTACACAGCGTGTGCCAGAGACTTCTAAACAGGTACAGGCGACAGCAAGTGTAGAAATGGCCTGAGCAAGCCTGCCCCCGGGCCAAAGGTTGAAAGCGATGGTTAAAAAGCAGAGATGTGTGTGTGTGTGTGTGTGTGTGTGTGTGCATGTGTGTGCATGTGTGTATATGTGTACACTAATGTGTGCTGACCCTAGGAACTATGATAAACTCAAGTCAAAGCCTAACCCAGCCTCGCCCTGTAAGGTTTCTCTGCGCCAGGCTGAAAAGCTTTCTTTCTCTTCCTGGCTCCTGTCCTGGAGTGGAGCCGGCGGTGCCCTCTGCTCCCTCACTGGTGTCTGGATGAACCTGCAGGAAGATCCGGATTGGCTGAGGGGCCACAGGGGAGAGGTGCAAGCTCGAAGGCAGAAGAAACAGGGCTGCAGGGTTGCAGCATTCTGAAGTGACTGCTGACCAGAAAGTCAGCAAGGTAAGCGTCACCGAGCAAATGCACTCAGGTCCTGTGACCTCTGAACATGTGGCTAGGCCACCAGAGCGGGCCATGGGGAGTGCATATTTTCTTTCAAAAGCCAATGGAATTTTGCCTAGCCTCTTATTAAATACCCTTTTTCTAGGCTATAATTTTGTACATCCTTAGATTTCTAAATGTCTGTGTAAAAATATGTTACTGCTTTTATCACATTCTGTAGAGATTTATTAGAATATCAATGATTGAAGGAAAATACCAATGTCAAGCTAAGTCTAAGATATATGGTATTTAGAAAGGCAGTGAGGTTGGGCTCAATTACCTATATTATGAAGTAATTGTATCATGAAGTTTTTCTGCTAGAGGGTTGAGAATGTAAATTAACAGATCAAAAATTGGAGAAAAAGAAGGGCTATGAGGATGGCCATCATTTTGGCTCTAGCCCCCCCAAGGACAGTGAGGACTCAGGACATAAGAGAACCTGTGCTGTAACTCAGATGTTTCCCAAATTTTCTGGTCTAGGAAATTATGGGACCTCAGAGGAAAGGGATAAGTGAAGTATAGTGTGCCTGGGGAGAGTCACCTGGGGAGAAAACATTCTCTCAGGCTTTCACAGAGAGCAAATTGGTCAAGCATTGGCCATGACTCGTCCTGATGGCTGACACTGACAACAGTTCTACAAAGCACTGTATATGGTTCCAAAGTTAATCCTGAGGAGATTTGACCCTGGAAAGCACAGATGATGAAAGTTTTGTTAGACAGGTCTTGCTTTGGCTTACACTTGATCATCCAGCAGAAAAGCTTAATTACAAGGCATAAAATGCTGAACTAGATTAGTACGATGAGCTGTAAGAGGCCTAAATCAATAGCCCTCAACATTGCCAGTTTCACTGGTTACCCACTGCAATTATGAAACATTGAACTAGTGTACAACTACTTCCTCCTAGTTCAAAGAGAAGAAAACTTTTCTTTTCTTTTTCTTCTTTTTTTTTCTTTCTTTCTTCTCTTCATTTTTTTCCCCTTTGGAACCACTATCAATTAGAAAATTTGTCACGTCTGCGCCTTGTGCTCTGTCTAACATTTGTGAGAACAACAATATGCAGTGTCTCAACTATTGAGAATGTGCTACTCACATGTTTTGAAACTCCCATATTGCTGTCTCTTATTAAAAGTAATAAAAATTAAAATAAAAAAGCCAATGGAACACTGACCAGATTAGACCAGTCTCTAGTCCACAAAACAAAATTCTGAAAAATGCTGCGTTATGTAAATTATGTCCTGTGGTTCTGAAGTGGTCAATAATAGAAAAACTCAGTGGCAAAGTCCGGACTTAGGATTAATAAACACACATCCAAGCCACCCATGTGTTATAGAAAATCTTGAAATAATTAATAGTATCTAGAACTTAATGAAAATGTATTATATCTGATATATAATAAGCTGCCAAAACACGGCTAAAAGGGATTCATCTGATTCTAGGTGCTTATATTAAATTAAATATCTTCAATCAACAATCTAAATTCTTAAAGTAGAAAAGAAAATAATAAGAAGTAGGCCAAAGATAAAACCAAATAAGCCAACATAATCCTAGGAGGCACACTAATTAAAGCAGAGTTGACAAAATAAAATAGAGGGAAATATTTGAGAATTTCGGTATTGAGAGAATGTTTCATCTGGGATGTTGATAAAACTCTATTAAGATTAAAAAATGCAAAGACACTTGAGGTAAAGATAGCAGAAATTAGATGAGAAGGATTACTATTTCCCACTGCCACTAAAGAATACTAAGGTGAAGCAGTACGTAGTTTTGTGGACCAAATTCCACAGCTGACAAACCTGATCAATTCCTTGAAACCAGAAGCCATGGAAACTAACCTGGGATGAAGCAGGCCATCAGAACAGGCTTGTTACTAGGCTGAAGAAGAGAATCAGGAAAAGATTGCCCTGGGCGGGCACCAATTTGGAATCCTCATACCTTGGTATTAGGCCCCCCCCCACCGCCTTAGATTATTTTTGTATGAAATCCTTTTTATCTTAAATTTAGTATTTGTTTTTATTGTACTCCTGAATTTTTCAACAATTTCCTAATATGAAGGACTTAATGAAAAATCTTGTTGAGAATTTCCTTCTTTTGCTTGGGCTGTCTGAATTAATTTGTTATTATTATTATCACTACTACTACTACTACTACTACTACTACTACTACTACTACTACTATTTTGTTCTTTTTAAAGAACGCATCACGGGTTTGCAGAACGGCCCTTCCGCGCCTTCGCTTCTGTCCGTAACAGGTGTGCACCCTGGGGAGCCCCCTGCTTTCCTCTCCATCTCACTAAACGCTGCAAGCTCCTGTTCAACATCTTATGCCTGTGGACACTCTCCTCTCCTTGTGCTCAGACTTCTTCTTCCAGCTACAAGTTGAACACTGGCTGCGTCTCCACAGTCTGAACTATGGCAGAGCCGGGAAGGGTGAGTGTTGTCCTGGAGAGCCACCTGCCTTCACTTGGCAAAAAACTAGGATCTGGACTACTGCACCTCACCCTTGCTTCAGGATGCCAGCGTCTCCTTGTCCTCAGAATCTGAGACTCAGATCATATTTGTTAAGATACTAGGAGAACGTGACTGTCCTCCCTCTGCTGAGACACTGAGTCTTTCCAGTGTTCTTCTGTGAGATCTGCCTGAAATTTTCATTGATCTTGGTGCATAGTCCTCAGTCTGTTTTTCTTCCTGTGAAGATATATTAATGCCAATTCTCAAACATGGCTTCTCAAGCTCTGTCCCAAGACCTGAACTGGAGGGAGAGAGAGAAATCCTTCTTGAATACTTTGTTTCTCCTTTAGCTGAACATTTCAGAGTGTGTCCTAGAGTTCTGTGTCAGTCAGCTTCCCATTGCTATGACAAAATACATTAAAAAGTCAGTTTTAACAAATGGGAAGGATTGGTGTTGGCTCACAGTGCCAGAGGATTCAGTCCCTGGTCAGCTGCCATTGCTTGGGGGCCTGTGGTAAGCTTCTCAGCCACAGCGCCTGAGAGGAAAGGTGAAGATGCCAGAGGCCCAGTATTCCCTTTAAGAGCAGCAAGATCTCAGAGACCTAACCTCCTTCCAGGAGGCCCCCTCCTAAGGGCTCAGCGTTGCTGCCAGTTGGGGTCCTAGCCTGCATGCATACCTGAGTATTTAGGGCACTTAAGCCCCAACAACACCATGCTGCCTTGAGGTAGAGTTTGTGACATTATGCACAGATGGCATTGCTCTGCTTGCCCAGGATGCCGCTAGTGTCAGCTGTGACAAGCAAGACCTCAAACGGGTTAGACCTGTCAAAAACAGTTTCCATATCTGAGCATTACCACATCTTCTGATTTTTCTCTCTTCTTGAAGGCTCTTTTCTGAGTTCAGTTATGTCTCGTCAAAAAATGCATATGGAGACCCGAACTTTTGGCCCATGCTGCGATCCTCAACTTACTTGAAAGCAGGGCCTCTGCATGTCTCCATGGTTTGGAGTGAACTCCTGGCGGAGTGCAATGGGTGATGCACTTAGTAACTGGGGCCTCTGAGAGGACAGAGAGCTATGGAGGGCACAGGAAGAACGGATTAGGGACAGCGGAGCCAGGGGCTGGAAGCCGCTGCCATGAGCA
Source organism: Myocastor coypus (assembly GCA_004027025.1). Taxonomy (NCBI): domain Eukaryota; kingdom Metazoa; phylum Chordata; class Mammalia; order Rodentia; family Myocastoridae; genus Myocastor; species Myocastor coypus. Next base: position 16,892 of record PVJA010036658.1, read on the forward strand.
CAGACCCAGGATAGCTGGAGCCTCCAAAGCTGGCAGAGGCAAGGGGCGTTTTTCCTTGTTGTGTTCCAAGGGAGCATGGACCCTGGGACACTGGTTTTGATTTCTAGTCCCCAGAGTTGTGAGGGAAAACAGTTCTATTTCAGGAAGCAGATGGTGAATTTTGGAGTGGCGCAGGAAGTGGCTGCAGGAACCGAGGCTGGCTGGAAGTACAGGCTTGCTGGAGACCTGAGGCTCAGGGTGTCAAGGTGCATGCTTGCTGCTCAACCTCCAGGAGGACCTACAGTCTCACCCCAGTATCCAGCTGGAGTTGGTTCTAGGACTTCCTCACCCCTGGAGCCCCTGGCAACTCAGGTCTCTCACACAGGGTGACCCCCTATTTGCACAGAACTTACAGCATGCTGTGCCCCTCATCCTCCCTCTTTGTTGCTAATAATACAGAGCACATGACCAATGCTGGGTATACACTCACTGCACCATGCTTTATGGAGAAAACAAAAGCCTGTGCGTGCTCCTGAACAGGCACACAGTTTTCCAGATTATTTCCAATCCATAGTGGTCTCAATTATAAGTGGGAAACCTGTAGCTACTACAGGCTGACAGTTTTTTTAATAATTCACAAAATCTTCCCTGGAGTATGAGAATACGCAAGCCCTGGTCACACACGCAGAGGAAGCAGATGCTAAGGTGTTGGAGCTGGGTTTGACTCCCTGCAAGCAGGGATAGGAGAAAGGGCAAAGTTTTAGATTGGAGCAATCATACTCCTCTTAAAAATTATTATGAAAATAAAATGAGTTAGTGCAAAAGGAGTTGCTAGCAGTAGGATTTTTTGTCCTTTGCATCTCAGAAGCTACAACTGCACTCTGTTTTCCACTCATTAAACAGCAGTTTGAGCAGTGACGATAAAATCAGAAGCCACCTCGGCACATGCTACAAAGACAGCCTCTGATCTTGTGATGTTTGGATCCTGTGAGAATGGCTGACGTAAAGATCATGGCAAGGGAGACGAGCCGTGTGGCCAGGCCTGGCCAGGCAAGCTCGGCAGAGCAGAGCCTGGAGGAGGAGCTGAGCCCTGCAGACAGGCTTGACTGATGGAGTTCAGCAGCGTGGACCAGGGAAGGGGCTGAGGTTCGCAGCTGGACAAGGTGAGCAGAGGTGCACTCCTACACCCAGCAGGGCCCAGACTGTGGCCTAGAGCTATAGGAAGATCCACACAGCATGGCCCTGGCAGGGGGAATTTAGGTGAACGAGGCTGCATGCAAGACTCCAAGTACACAGATGAGAGGCGTCAGAACTCAGGGTAACAAACTTGCCCACAGGTTGTCAGTTTACCGTCTGCTTTAGTACATAGCTACAATGATTGCTCTTAGGATCTAAAATATAAAACTGTTATAAAGTCATGTCAATTTCTGAATTTCACTTGTTCATACTCATACTGCTAATTGTGCCCCTACAAATAGGATACCATATCTGCCTTAACCATCGAGCACAGTACCAAATGTAAATCAATATTCCACTCTCAATAGAAAAGGCAAAAATCTTAGGACACACACCAAACAAGTATCTCTGACACATGGGACATACCTAAAGAACTGGCTCCTCACAAAGAGGTTCTGATGGGAGCAAGACAGCTACCTACTGCCAAACTTCCACAAAAATTTATCACAGAAGTCAAAATAAAGTGTTCTTTCTGAAAGAGAAAGTGAAATGAAGGAGCAACATGAAATCTCAGGCCCAAAGCTCACTCAGAACAAATCCAGGGCACATCAGCATAGAGAAAATTGGAAGTCATATTCCTGAAATCTCTGAAATAACTGCAACTAAAGTAAAGAAAGAATTCCAGAAGAGTACAGAGGAAATCATGTCAGCAATAATCTCCCGGGTTAAAAAAAAATGATAACTATAGTGCAAGAATTACTAAGACTTCCTAAAGAAGATATTGATTTTAAAAAGTAGAGGAGACTACCAAAATGATGCAAACCTTGAATGAGCAATACAGGAAAGAAGAAGAATACATGAAGCGAATTCAAACAGATAAAAGGAAATTAGAATCTCCACCAAAAGGTGGCAAAACCATCCGAACGAAAGTGAAGATAGACTTTTGCACCTTGAAGCCACAACAGCAGCTAGGGAACATCAAGGAAAGAGCTCTTAAAAGCAACGAGGACCCAGAAAATAATAACCCTATGGCTGCAAGATGACGCAAAGATGAACATCACAAGACTAATAGGCATCAATGTAAAAGCCGGAGCCAACACAAGAATACGGAAAGAATATGGGCAGAAGTAATAGCAGAAAACTTCCCAAATATGAGGAAACAATCTATCCTTCAGTAAATTGAGGGCCACAGAACTACAAATGGCATCAGCCAAATTAAATCTGTCCCCAAACATATAACAGTTAAGGCCACAGAAATTCCACACAAGAACAACATACTAAAAGCTACTAGAGAAAGTAAAGAGATCATATTTAAAGGAAAACCCATCAGAGTAACAGCAGATTTCTCAAAATAAACCATCAAGTCAAGAAGAGTATGGAGCAAAGTATTCCAACTCCTATGAGAAAACAAACTCCCAACCCAGACTAATGCATCCTCCAAAACTATTTCTGGAAATTAATGGAGAAGTAAAATGCTTTCGTGACAAAAAACAACTAAAGAAATTCACAACAACCAAGTCGGCTCTACACTGAGTATTAAAATACATTGTAGAAAGGAATCAAACTCACCACAGCTCCAAGAACAGCAATACAAAGAATTCATCACACAGAACAAACTGTTAGAAGCAGAAAAAGGAAAGAACTAGCCACACATAAGTGACATGACAAGCATATCAGTTATAACCACCACTGTAAATGGATTCTATTCACCAGGTAAAAGAACTAGACAGGCAGAGTGGATCATGAAACACAACCCAACAATTTGCTGTATACAAGAGCACAATTAATCAAAAAGAAATTCATAGGCTGAAAGTCCAAGAGTGGAATACAATACTACATGCTCTATTAGCTGAGAAAAACAGCATGAGTAGCTATTTGGTTTTCAGCCAATGTGAATTTTAAACCGTGAATGATCTAAAAACACCAAGAAGGTCACTCCATTTTGGTTAGGGGACACTTTAAGAGGAAGAGACCACAGTCACAAGTGTGTATGTGCCGAAGAGGGGAGCATCCAACTGCAGAAGGCCAATTGTAATGAACATGAAGAATCTAACAACCAGTACTGCAGTCTTCGCAGGGGACTTCAACATCTCCTTATCTCAGAAAGATAGGTCAAGTAGTCATTAGCAAAGAGTCAGCAGAACTGAACGAAATCTTTAAGCATATACAGCTAGTGGAATTGACAGTGTTCCCCCCAACAGCACCTGAGTACACATTATTTTCAGCTGCACATGGAGTATTCTCTAAAGTGGATCACATAATAGTGCATAGATATACTAAAGTACATGCAAGAAAACAGAAATTATGCCATGCATATTGTCTGACCACAGTGCACTGAAACTGCAAGTTAATGACAAAAAATCACAAAACCCCATGAATTTTTTTTTCAATTTTTTTATTGTTTAAATTTAACAATGGTTATATTACATATTTTCATCATCAGATCAGTTTAGATTAATACATATAGGTATATAAGATTGATGAAACAATTAAACATTAACCTTTCTAAATCCACAGTACTTTTTTTTTCTTTTCCCCCTTCTTTTCTTTGAAAGTTGACATATTGCATATTGTCCTCACAATCATTCTATAGAGTGCAGTGTGTGAGCATGACCCACCTCCCTATTGATGTGGCATAGAAAAAAGAAAGAAAGAAAGAAAAAAGGAAAGAATATACTTCTCTTTGGACTAAGAGGAAGCAGATACATACACAGTCAAAGGTTTTGCAATTGCAGTGTGCCACCAGTGAAGCTTGTGATGTTGGAGGCTATTGAATCTAAGCCTCCTAAAGCTCATCTCACCAATCTAGCTCTGCGTTCCATGCATTGTAAT
>PVJA010036659.1:0-20950 GCA_004027025.1 Myocastor coypus
CACACACACACACACACATTGGTTAGAACCTTTTCACAACATATGAGTTTTCTGTATTTTCCAATAATTCTGTGAAATCCACATAGTGAAATCCATCGTCATGGCCTCTGCAGCTCTTCTTTCTGCTCCACAGCAAGTGAGGGGCACGACTCCCTTCTTCTCCTTCGTGAGCTCTAGATCTAGAAGGACCCACACAGGCCCTTTATTTGTGTGGCAGGATGCGGGCAGCATCCTCATGAGCCCAAACCAAGGAATGGTCCTGAGCCGTGAGGCACAGGGAAAGATCCTAATATGAAGTAGACTTGCTGTACTGGGTGTAGCGGGGAGCCAGGCAGCCCCAGGCCAGTGGAGCAAGCATTTGAGTTCCCAGTGGACGGTCCTCGCTGGCTGAGTATTGCGGACACAGGAGGCCTAGGTTGCTTCCTTCCAGGGCATTCTCTCCCGTCCTTTCTCCCCTAACATCCATGGCGCCCAACAGAGTTGAACAGCTTCTATTTCTTCCCTGTCCTGTTTCCTTAGGGACCTTCTGGGTGCTGGAGCTTTGCCACATCTGCAAGCCATTACGCAAGTGTAACGGCTCATGATTTCCTACTCAGAGTTAGCTATTGTGTCTTCTACATGGACTGCTCTAAATTCCCATTTCTTACACAGATATAAGGGAAGACATGGGAAAGATAAACCTGGTTTTGCTTCAGTAACACAGACAAATTGTAATAACACTCTAAACAACCATGTCTTAAACTATTCTTTGATCCCTCTATCTCGTGTGTGTGTGTGTGTGTGTGTGTGTGTGTGTGTGTGTGTCACTGGGGATGGACTTGAACCTACTGCTTTCCCACTGAGCTACACCCCTTTGCTGACTTCTCAGTTCTCTAATTTACCTAGCAAGGGATCCCAGGATGAGTGAGAATGAATATATCATCTCATGTAACATCAGCATAGATTCAAATCTATAATCTGATTAATGCACAAGATGCCATCCAAATTAAGATATTGCTGGGTGTGGTGGCTCATGCCTGTAATCCCAGCACTTGGGAGGCTGAGACAGGAGGATTGGTGTGAGTTCGAGACTAGCCTGAGCTACAAAAGTGAGCTAGAGGCCAGCCTGAACTGCATAGCGAGACCCTGTCTCAAAAAGACCCCCCCAAAAAAAGATATAGGTGTATGAGCTCTTGCTTTTAATGGTGGTACTTGCTGTGATAAAGAGAAAACTCAAAAGCAGATTGCTTTATTTGAGAAAACTATATTACCCAAGCAAAAAGGCCCTAAAATGTATAGAATTAAGTGTGTTAGTCATCTTTGACATTATGGTGATTTTCTAATGCTGCAAAGCAACTTTGAAAGAATGAAGCTGAAAGTGTATGTGTGGCATGGCGGAAGCATGTCCAGGTTGTAGAAGTTAATTTAAAACACCAGCTGGTACCCAGCCAGACGGTGTTTCCTGAATATGCAGATTAAGGTATATGCATTTTCAGGGTATTCAGCAGAGAATTTAGTTTTCTCTTTTTTAGAGCTTTACTAAAATATAAGTCACGACTTTCTTAGTAAATTCGTCGTTTAATTTATGTACCACAAAGCCAGTTTTAGAACTTTCCCATTACCCCAACTTATTTCTCTCAAATCTATTTTAACCTTTTGCATGGACACACACACACACACACACACACACACACACACACACACGCACGTACGCGCGCGCGCGCACACACACACACACACACACACGCGCACGTACGCGCGCGCACACACACACACATGCACGTGCACACACTCACGTACACACACCCTCCCCTAAGAGGGAAAAAAAAAATCACTTAGTGCCATCTAGTGGTGTGTACGTGAATAGCAAGCTGATATTAGAATTGCTAAAATTCTCAGATTGGGGGTTTCTTCTACAAGATTGCTCAGTCAGCTACTATATTGGTGGATTCTAATTGTAACTAAAAAGAATTGTAACTCAACCTCAAAATATCCACAAGGATGTATAAAATGCCAGATAAATTTTAGAGATTTTAATTTTAGAAATGAGTGACATTCTTCCTTTAAATAAGTGTGAGAGTCTGCGGTCAAGCAGTTGTTCCCTGCCTGATGAAATAAGCTTTATAAATAAAAGACAAGGAGTGGTTACACAAACATAGGGTGTTTGTCACTAGGTCTTGGGCAGTGAGTGAGTTTTTCCTCTGGATTTTGTCTCTTGAATGTGATTGAAAAATCTGTCTTGGGCACAAGGACACATCTCTGTAACCTCACCAAGAAGCAGAGGTGAAAAGGTGGTGAGTTGGAGGCTGGCCTGGGCACTTAGGTAGATCTTGCCTCAAAATAAATAATCAAAAGGAGCTGGCAAGATGGTTCAGGGGTCTAAAGCGCCTGCTTAGGCAAGCTTAGGCAACTGCAGGGACTGCAGTTCCATCTCGGGCACCACACGCTGCGCTAGCCACACACCCAGGGCCGGCTGCTGAGCTGGCCATCACACACACACACACACACACACACACATACACACACACACACACACGAAGAAGAAGAAGAAGAAGAAGAAGAAGAAGAAGAAGAAGAAGAAGAAGAAGAAGAAGAAGAAGAAGAAGAAGAAGAAGAAGAAGAGAAGAAAGAGAAGAACTCAGCAATAATCAAAGGTCTTGGGATGCGCCTTAGCGGTCGGGTGACCCAAATTCAATCCCCAGGACTGTTAAAACACAGAAGTATTGTAGTAGGACAATCCTATGACATTTTTTTTCTTGTTTCTTGATTTCTTTCATTACTTTTTTTTTTTTTTTGCAAACATTTACTTGAGAGAGAGTATAGTAATAATTGATAGGATATTAGAAGCGGTATGTATGTAGAAGACCAAATGATAGGCATTTTGGGCATGGTTTTAGGATCGCACATCACTATCTTCAGTGCAGTTGCTTAGTTCACAGACATCAGCATATAAAGTTAGTCAGGGTGGGAATTCTGCCCATTAACTGCTACTTTCAGAAACCTGATGGAGATTCTTAGGACCATTGTCTTAACCGTCGTGTTGTTTATATAAATGTATGGCATTGCCCCTGCCACATTTTCTAACTTTTCTGCTTTCTCTCTCTTTGTCGTTTAATCCTTAAATTCTGTCTTTCCATTTAACTATATTATGCCTTTCAATTTTAGTCTAGCCCAAGGATGAAAGGTCCTTTAAAGATTTCTTCAAATACAGCTTCTCTAACTGCAGTGAAACACCTGTCTCTGACAAAACAAAAAAGGAGGCTGTCAGTGAAGGAGCATTTTGTAGTGAAAAAATATATATGTATATACAAGATAGTTAGGGTAGACATACAGCTACTTTCTCTTAGTTCAATGAGAAGAAAGCTTTGTACTAATATTGTTTAGACAAGCTATCATATCTGCATCTCGTTCTCTGAACAACTACCTATGAAGACAACAATATGTGATGTATTAATTATTGCAACTGTCCTAACTTGTTTTGAAACTATTTCATCTTTTTTTCTCATATTAAAATGAAAAAAAAGAGAGAAGAGCAAAACACAAAAAATAACAACAAAAACTGTAGTAGGACTTATTTTTAATAGTGAACATAAATTTCTGATATGGAAAAGAATACTTAGCAAACTTGCTGAAACAGCGATTTTTCCATGCATATTCCCCCCCACCCCCTTTGTTTCCTACCCGTTATGGCCTATGTCTAGATGTCCCTCACCCCCCCCCCCCTCGGGCCTCAGGCACCCATAGGTGGGGCTTTTGGGAGGGGACTGGATCTTGGGCCTGTGACACTCTGATGAGGAGATAGCTGCACGTGATGCTGGGGGGCGGGGCTTTGGGAAGAGCAGGTCACCGCGGGTGTGGCCTGCCAGGTGGCTCTGTGAAACTTCTCTCCCACGCTGCTCTTTCCTTTTTATTTTTATTGTTATTTTTTCTTTTTAATGCATGTGGTGCAGGGTCTCACTAAGCAGCGCAGACTCGTGGTGGTCCTCCTGTCTCAGCCTCCCCAGCGCCGGGATTACAGGCTGGACCACCGCCGCCAGTCTTGGCGGCCATCGGCCCTGCTGTTTCCTTCTGGATACCACGATCTCTTTGTCTGCTGGTCAGCTCGAGACTGAAATCTCTACACACCGCGAACCAAATAAACCTTTTCTCCTATGGGTATCAGGTGTTGCACCTCTGCGGGGAGAAACTAAGAGACTCCCCCTTGGAGACAGCGCCTCGCCTCCATCACCTGCAGGTTAAGAGCGAAGGCAATGATTAATTAGGAATCTTTGGTCTCAACCTTCAAACACGATTCACCACCCATCAACCAGATTCCCAGAAGATCAAGTTTGCCAGATTTTACACGAGTTCAGGACTGCTAGGCTCCTAGGGTGAGATGCACAGAACTCAGTACTCTTGACAAACAATATTATATAAAAATCATTTAGAGAAACTGTTTTTTGGCAAACAGAGTCATTGTGGTAGTTAATTATTTAATCATCATTTTGAGTGGGAACATCCAGCAGAATGGAATCGTCGTGGCTGTGGGTGTGCCAGACCCACTTTGAGGAGGACTGTTGTTGAAATTGTATGAAAAGGAGACCAGAGGGGAGGTTTCAGCTGATTTGCCTCAGAGGCACTCGGGTCTTTACTTTCGCCTTTGCCTGGGGCATTGCCTCCTGGCTGTTGGTGCCGATCCTGCAGCTTCCGACATCGCCTTTTGACAGCTGGCGCAGCCTCCTCAGCTTCTGGAGCCGACCCTTGGACCTCCTGGGGCAGGTGCTTGGGTCATCTGTTGCGGATCCTTCAGCGTCCTGATGTGGAGCCCTCCAGGACAGTGCCATGGGCTCAAGGCCACGGGCTGGGCTGGATCCTTTAGATCTCTGCTGTGTGGACAGATCTTCTGCACTCTTCTCCATTGACTGACTCTGTGGGTGGCCATCGAAGGCCAGTCTTGTAGTTTCGGTGACCTGTATTAAATCAGATTCAGAGCAGGTACAATCTGTTGAGGAGTCTGGCCCCAGCCCTGCAAGACTTTGTAAGCACTAATACCGGTATGCTTATCGTCTTAGTTACTCTTCTGTCATTGCTGGGACAAATACGTAACACCCAAATGAAGGAAGGAAAGGTTTATTTAGCTCACAGTTTGTGGAGGTTTCAGTCCATATTCAGCTGGCCTAAGGCTGAGTGGAACAGGGCAGAGAGCATCCAGTTCATGTCGGCAGAACAGTAACAACAAAATGGTGGCAGAGGCAGCCAATCAACCAGGGCAGCAGAGCAACAGTTTTAGTCTCCTGTCAGTCTTTATATTATATTCAGGCTCTCCGCCTCAGCCTGTCCGCCTTAGGCTACACCCATAATCCCAGAACTACTTAAAACGCATAATCCCAGGGATCATGGATCAAGTCTCAAACTCTAGATCAGTACTAAATCACGTAATCCCAGTGACTCATGAGTCAAGTCTCAGTCTAGAAGTCCCTGCCCCATGACTGCATTAGGCTTTGGGGGGACAACTAGACAGAAACCATAATAGGTATAATACATCTTTGTTGTTTTTTTTGTGGTACCGGGGATTAAACTCAGGACCTGCGTTTGCCAGGCAAGCATATATTCTACTGAGCTATCTCCCTGGCCCATGGTATGGGTATAATAATAAGTGTCTACTTTAAATTATGGTTCTGTCTTTCATTCTTAGTATCCAAGATACTAGGAAGACCATTTGACTTTCTCCTAAGTTGGACAAATCACTTATTCTCCTGTAAAGTTGAGATGTTAAAAATACTTACCTTACAGGTCCATTGTGGAAATTCAATGAAGTATATGCATATTGCTATTTTGATATTAATATCACTTTCTTAGAGTGCTATTGAGAGACTTTGCCTGGACTGTGACTGTGGAAAATCTGGTGGTGCCACTCCCACAGATGGCTCCATGAAATTGTGAGGAGGGCAAATGTGGACCAAGTGCTGTCCTTGGTTCTGAAGCCACTGCATTCTGCAGGGCATGCTTTGAAACCTTGGGGTATGGGTGGTGCCTAGCACAAATGCGTCAAGGATTTTGAAGCAAGTGAACTCATGTGTATGCACACACATTCAGTGACAGAGGGAAACTTAAGAAAGATGGAGAAAGAGAGAAAGACACAGAGAGAGACAGACAGACAGACAGAGAGACAGAGAGAGACAGAGAGGGACAGAGAGATGGGCCAAGAACAAGAGAGAGAAAGAGACAGAGAGAGACAGAGACAAAGACAGAGAGACAGAGAGAACAGAGAGACAGAGAGCGACAGGGCGAGACAGAGAGAGGTCCAAAGAAGTTAGGGAGCAAAGAGTTGGAAGAAATACACAGTTCTCAATGGATTCAAAGGCATTGCTGTGTTCTATCAAGAAACAAACCAACAAGCACATCTCTTGCATTTGGCATTCAGGTGTGAGTGTCTGGCAAGGAGGATAGTGTGCAGATTGCTTCCATTAAACTATTTGCTATGGTTTGTGTATAGGTCCCCCCCCCCTTAAAGCGTCCTGCAGCAAGGGGTGGCTTCTGGAGGTTGTGATTGATCACTGTGGGTGTGCATGCTGCGCCTGCCCTGGGGCTGGGTGGGGAGAGAGGCTGGCTAGGTGCCTGCTGCTGCCTCATTCCCTCTTCACCGCTGCCAGGAAAGGTTGCCCTCTGCCATGTGCCACTCTGCCTTGGAGCCAGCCAAGTATGGATGGAAACCTCCACTAGTTATGAGCTGAATAAACTTTGCCTTCCTTCACTTTGGGTGTCGGGTATTTGTCCCAGCGCCAGTAGAAGAGCTACTGAGACACTATTGCTGATCCGTTTCCCGACCACTGTACCTAATCTCCAATTACCAGGCTGTCAGCTCTCCTGATGGTGGGGGCTGGTCTTGGGCTATCTGGCAAGGATGAGGGACAACATACTTGCATCTTACTTAGCACAGCCTGCCGTAACTCAGGGCCATAGACTCGGCGGCTTAAACACCAGACATTCTCTCAGTTCTAGAGCCTGGAAGTGGGGCTGGGGTGTTGGCGTGATCAGGCCCCGGTGGGAATGCTAATCCTGGGCTGTTACTGGCCACTGCTTCCTCCTTGTATCCTCTGGGAGCAAGTATTGGAGGCACCATGGCAAGGGCTCTGGGAAGCAAGCTTTCTGGTCTCTTAGAAGGACACTAATCCCATCACGAAGCTCTCTACTTACCTCTTCAGCCAGCATTGTGATAGGGGGTAAGGCTCACCATACAAACATTAGGGTCACAAAAGCAGGCCACAGTGGCTTCTGAAGAGAGTAGTGAATTTCACTGAAAAATAAATACATTGTAATCATATCTGGTGGGCAAACTCCGTCCTGAGACCCTCTGCTTCCATTTCTTCGTACTTTCTTTCTTTTGCTTGTTGCACAGCAGGCAACATGGATCTGGTACAACTTCACCACTGTCTTTGTTGTCCTGTACACATCCATCCACTCAGCGTCGATGCATGGAGGATGCCGAGCGCGGCTGTGAGCCAAACACGTGAAACACAGTGGAATGGATGGGCAGGGCAGAAAGGGCTTGAACCTGGCTATGCTAAGGAATGGTCGCCAGGTAGAGCCCTGCTGCTCCGTGCCTTGAAGCTGGATTACGGTAGTGTGGAACGAGTAGCTGAGACTTAAATAGCACTGACCATGTGCCGGTTAGTTATTTATTTTTAGAAATGTATTTGGTTGTTATGGGATCCCACTATGCAGCTCACACTCATAGTGATCCTCCTGTTTTCAGCCTCCCCAACGCTGGGTTTACAGGCATGCACCACTATGGCTGGACTCTGTGGACAGCTGAGCCCACCCTGGAGGTGGGACTGGTGTGGCATGTGGTGCCAGGGATCAAATCGCAGTCCCTGCACTTGCCTAAGCTTGCTTAAGCAGGCACTTTAGTCTGCTGAGCTATCTCGCTGGACCCTCATATGCCAGTTATTCTAAGCATGTGACATATGTAGACTCATTTTTATTATTATAGAAACTAGAAGGGGTAAAATCATTGTTCTTCCTACTATAGAGAGAGGAAGTTGAGCCAGAAATATGAATAAGGTCATTCAATAAGGGTCAGAGGGCAAGGTTGAACTCAAGTAGGCTGGTGTTAGTCCTTTTGCTCTGACCCATCAGGGTACATATGGCCTGAAATTTAAGAAGTATACTAGAGTAAAATTTCCACTTGGGCTGTCTTCTAGGTCATACTGTGACTGAGGAGTGCTGGGCAAGACTGAGAATGGGAAATGAAAAGTGCCTATCTTTTATGAAGTGACTTAATCAGACAAGGAAGTGACAGGGTCTTTGGGAAGACCAACAGAACCCCATCAAGAAGGGAAGAGAGGCTGACTCGATGATCTGATGAGCCTCTGTGGGATATGGAGGGCCTAGGGTCTTGAGGCTGAACACATCTCCTACATTCTGCCACAAATTCCCGGTAAAATTCTGGGACATCCCATTTCTTTTATGACCAATGTTGTAATTGTCAGGTAGGAAATCAGGAAGCCATAAACTCTGAGGAGGTTTTATCCTTGGTTGTCTCGCCTCTGGTGCTAATAATGAAAGCCTGTAGTCCATCTAGTTTAGACAACTAAGGAGCTGGGCATCCCTTCCCTACCGAAACTTTCTGGTTCTATTAGAAGTGGTCGGCCGGGCGTGGTGGCTCACGCCTGTAATCCCAGCACTCGGGAGGCTGAGGCAGGAGGATTGGTGCGAGTTCAAGACCAGTCTGGGCTACAAAAGTGAGCTCAAGGCCAGCCTCAACTGCATAGCGAGACCCTGTCTCAAAAAGACAAAAAAAAAAAAAAAAAAAAAAAGAAGTGGTCGCCTCATACATTCGAATTCCTCATATTCTTCATATTATGTTAAGGCCAGAGGCATCTCAGTGTTTCTAAGTCTTTTTTTAAAGGTCAATTTATTTCAGGTGGTAGTTTAATTAGATAATCCACCATAGAATGCTACAGGCTGCTGAAGTCTCTGAGCATCGGTATGCTTTTTGCTGCCTTGAAGCCAATAACTAGTGCCAGATTTCCTCATATCATTCGAGTAGTACCTAATGTCTGAAACTAACTCCTGACAACTTAATGTAAAAATTTAACTCAGAAATATAATTGCCATCTGTATTAGTTTCCTAGGATGGCTGTAACACATTATCCCAAAGTAAAAGCTTATAACCAAAGAAGTGTATTATCTTGCACTTCTGGGGGTTGGAGCCCTAAACCAACATGTTGGGGGGTCATGAGTCCCCTGGCTTCTGGGGCTCCCTGCAGTGTTCCTTGCTTGTTGTCAACTCAGTCTCTGTCTTTGTTTTCTCTCTACCAGGATGGCAGCCACTGGATTCAGGGCACACTCTGACCCAATGTGATCTCATCTTAATTGATTACATAGGGTTTGGCCTTGGAAAAAATACTTGTATTTTAGCTTGTTAATTACTTAATGTGTAATTTTGAATTGAGTTATACAATCACAGTCACATAAAGTGCCACAGCAGGATAGACCATGTAGCTCAGTGCTAAAGCGCCAGTGTAGCACTTGTGGTGGCCTGGTTCAATCCCTAGCATCACAGACAGACAGACAGACAGACAGACAGACAGACAGACAGACACACACACACACACACACACACACACACACACACACTTGGGTAATCTTCCTCTCATCTCATCTTTTTTCCTACAGAAAACACTTGGATCTCAGAAGGCTGCTCTTTTCGCTTCAGTTTTTGTTTTCTGAGTGCTGTTGCCTGTCTTGCAGCCCCTCCCGTAGGCTTGCCCTCTAGAATCTTCGCCCAGGTTGACACAGATTTTTGTGGGATGTATTTCAGGTGGCTCTCACTTGCTTACACCCCCGCCCCCATATTGATTAGTCACTCAGGGGCAGCATTCACCTCAAAGAGTTGAAGAGCAAGAAAACACATCCAAAAAATTAGAGAGAGGAGAGCAATGATATACTTATTTTAAACTTCCTTCATTCCTGAGTGATTGTAAAGCAGTCAGTTTACTTCTCAATGCTGCCCTAGGGAGGACAACCAATTTTTTACATGAGCTACATTTTGTTTGTATTTAGGTGTAAATAGACTTGGATTTCCTTTAAGCTTTTTCTCTTCTGGACAATGGATTATTTTGTAATCTTTTATTTTATTCCCCAAAATGTGGTATATATATTTTTTTTTCTTGGTATAGGAATTGAACCCAGAGCCTCATGCTGGCCAGACAGGTACTGAGCTTTATCCCTGCTAAGCTGTATCTCAAGCCCAGGTGGTACAATTTAACACCTATGCTTTGTTATTTACTTGTAGCTTTATTGTATTGTAGGTTAAGAAAATGACCTGAAGCACAAATAGACTCTTTGGAATTTACTGAGATTATTTTATTTTATTTGATTTTAGGGAAGGGTCTACAGAGTGTTCAGGGTCTTGCTACTAGATCAGACTGGTAATGATCCACCTGTTTACAACCTCACAAGAGTCAGGATTACAGGTGTGTGCCACCATGCCCAGTCTCAATTGCCCTCTCAGCGTGATTCTGGGTGGGACTGGCATGGCGGGCCTGGGGATCAAACCCCCGGGCCCTGCACCTGCTCGCAGGCACTTTAATCCACTGAGCTATTTGGCCAGCCCCCTACTAAGATTATTTTAAAAGCCCTGAAATGATTTTGTGCACATTACAGCTTTGTCCCCAAAGTGTATATTCTACTATATCTAATAGGTACAAAATTAGGTTTTTAGGCCTGGTGTGGTGGCTCACGCCTGTAATCCCAGCACTCGGGAGGCTGAGACAGGAGGATCGGTGTGAGTTCGAGACCAGCCTGGGCTACAAAAGTGAGCTCAAGGCCAGCCTGAACTACATAGTGAGACCCTGTCTCAAAAAAAAAAAAAAAAAAAAAAAAAATTAGGTTTTTGGGTCTTGTGTACCATTGCTTGTGTTGTATGTTTGCTGCATCTGTTTCTCAAAGGATTATGTTACAGTTTAGGGGTTCTTTATCGGTTATAGTTATTAAGACAATGATTTTGCATCTATTTTTGTTTTTGTTTATCGTGTTCTGATACAGGATCTTGATGTATGGTTCCAGCTGGCTTTGACCTTACTGCGTAGCCCAGGCTGGCGTTGAATTTGCAGCAATCCTCCTGCCTCAGCGTCCTGAGTGCTGGGATTACAGGCATGACCCTCACATGTGCTTGCATTTATTTTAATGAGAATCGTATTCTGGGCTTTGTCACATGATACAGAAATGGACTGCATTTCTATTTTGGTTGTTTACACTCTTCCTAGTTATTTGAACATTTGAGGATATTCTGAGAGGAGGCTTAGCTTTAGTTCTTCTTCTCACTGCGATCACCATGTTCTTGGCTGGCGTTTTTGCAGTTATAAAAAGAAGGGTGGAATTTCAACAAGAAGGGATGTTTTTAGAGCTGTACACAAAGCGTGAGTGTGGTAGCATCAGAGGATGATTGGAAAGTGTGGGGACTGCGCAGAATGAATGCAGGATGGAATTATGCTGTCACCAGCGCTGTGAATGGGATTTCCGGGAGGAGAGCCAGGAGATGTCGGTCGCATCCAGAACAGGGAGAATCCTTGAATCAAAGCACTTCCTTTTATTCTGTATACCATGTAGAATTTCTTGAACACTTTGTTGTCTTGGCTTTGATTGATGCCTTAACAATAAAACAAGGCTAACACTCATTTAATATTAGTCTCAAGGGTGTCACATAAGCCACTTGTTACTATTTGTTATGCGATTAGAGATCTGAAATTAACAACTCTCAATGGGTAAGAAATTATTTCGGTATTATCGTCAAAACTATGCCTTTGGTAAGTGTCCCACCTACATGCTTGATGTCTCCAGCTGTGCCAATTTTGCTTTTATCATTATGTGGCATTAATCTAAAATTCTCAAGCGATGCGCTTGAAGCTATCAGGCTGCCACCATCTTACTTTTGTCACTGTTTAGTCTTCTCCTGCATTACAGGTGACCTAGTTTGGCACTGTTTTCAGGAGAATAATTTAAATTATAGCTTAGTACCCTAGAAATGTAAGGCCAAACGTGTCATTTTCTTATGAGGACTTAATAGTTGATATTGTATCATAATTATTTAAACCTGTGTGGTAAAAAGGAAACTTCTGGTTATCCCCTGAGGCCTTGTATGCATCCTCTCTTCCTTCAATAGTGATATTAAATTTCAATTTTTGGTTGCGTATGTGGTTACCCAGAATAAAGACCTGTCTTTTTTTCCAGCCTCTTTTGTAGCAAGATGTGGTCAGCTGACTCTGTTCTATCTAGCTGGGTATATCTGTTCTATCTAACTGGAGAAGAAGAGAGGGAGGAAAGGAGGGAAAGAAGAAGGGAAAGAGGAAGACAGAAAAGAGAGAAGAGAGAAGAAAAGAGAAGAGAGGAAAGGAAAGGAGAGGGAAAGATTATAGTATTATTCAACTTGAGCATTTTGGCCTAGTGATTCCTGAAGTTCAGTATTCTTAGACATTAATTACTTGAGCCACTAAACACCCTGCCTTTCCCCTCCTTCTGTCTTAGATACTTTGGTCATTGTTGAGACAAAATGCCTGACACCCCAAGTTAAAGGCAGAAAGGTTTGCTTGGCTCCTAATCTGCAGAGCTTTCAGTCCACAGTTGGGTGGCTCCAGGGCGGGGTGGCATGGCAGAGCAGAAGAGTGGCAGCTGTAAAGAGCAAGCCAGGACAGCAGCGCCCTTGCTGTCCCTTGTATTCTCACCCTAAGGGCAGGTAGCAAGCACATAGTCTTATCACTGCATCTTGAATCAATCCCAGCATCGTGTTTTTGATCCCAACGTTACACAGCGGGACCCAGCCACCCTTGAAACACCTCACCTGTGATCCAGTGAAGCTTTTGGGGAGGCGGGGCGGACAGGACATCTAGACACAAGTCCTCCCTCCCTCCCTCCCTCCCTCCCTCCCTCCCTCCCTCTACGTAGGGTTAAACATAGCCCAGGGGAAGTTTACAAAGAGATTGGAAGGTAGGCGTGGAAGTGGAAAGACAATCAGCCTGCGTTATCGGGGAGCTGGAAGGGAGCTGGCGCAGCATGTGGTGCCAGGGATCGAACCGCGGTCCTTGCGGTTGCCTAAGCAGGCGCTTTAGCCCACTGAGCCATCTCGCCCACCCATCGCCGGCCCATCGCCGACCCAAGCCTGAGCCCTTTCCTTCCATCTTTCTACCTCCTGAGTTTTGCTGTGCGCCACGTTCTGTGACACGAGGGCAGGCAGAACGCAGGGACGCTGGGAGGACGGAACGAGTCGGTGCTGTGCATGGTGCTTGCGCAGAGCCGGGAGCCCGGGGGAAAGCGCTGCGTGAGAAGAATTGCGCTTTTGGACCAGGAGGACAGGGCGGGGGAGAAGGACGCCTTTCGCAAGAAGCGTCCAGGGCCCGGAGGTCAGTAGTTCAGGGAGTTCGGATGCGACAGCGGGTCTCGGCTACAACCCTGTTGTCCTCGCGGTGAGCCCGCTGGGACTGGCGGGCAGTGTCCACGCCACAGCACCTAGGAGAGGACAGTGGGGGATCAGGCGACTACGTGTGGGTGGAACCAGGACGGATGCTAACAGGCATACAGGTTTTGTCTGGTCAGGAGGGGTGCAGCTTCCCGCACGACTATCTGAAGTGCGTGCGTGTATTTGTGTGTTTTCATTTATTTTTACCTCTCCTTCCTTTCCTAGGAATAACAAATTTCAAGGTGCTGCCCTCCAGCGGTGGCAGATTCAATTGCACTTTGGCAAGAGCTCTTGGAGACCGCCCAGATCGCAGACTCCCCTATTTCCTGCCTGTTTGAAAGTCTCTCATGAGCGGTCACAGAGGGAGGAAAGGGGCACATCACCGCTATCTCCAGCATCGCTGGTGGTCATCTAGCCAGAATATACCTGGGCAACAAAACGGCCTCCGGCTCTCGGACGGTGGCATATTCCCCCTGCCTGTTTCTTGGAACTTAACCTCCAGGCTGGGATAGAGGCTGTCAGTCAGGTGTCTTGCTGGACGCGCACGCTGCTGTCTGTAGATCGAGGTGTAGCTTCTTAACAACGTTTAACTCTTCACTGAAGTCTTTCACTTTCGGTGGAAGCAGGCCGCCCACCACCGATCAAGTAGAGACAGGTAGGTGCTCTATGGAGCCGCAGTCTGTTCAAGGAGCCCCTTGGAAAGCTCTGCGGCTGCAGCATTGAAAGGAAGCCTGGGGCCGGCCAAATAGCTCAGTGGATTAAAGCACCTGCAAGCAAACACAAGGGCCAAGGGTTCGATCCCTGGTTTTGAAGCGCCGGCCTCGACCCCAGGGCGCGCTGAGGCAGATCACTATGAGTCCGAGCTAGTAGTGAGACCCTGAACGTCCTGTAGACCCTCCCACTTCCCCCCAAAAAAATACAAATTAAAAAAAATGAAGCCTTGTTGTCCTGATGTAAAGCACAGGGCGGGCCGGGCTGCCTCTGGCTTGCAATGTAGAGGACAGGAGGCAATGCCAGTGGGACGGTAAGGGCCGGGTCTTAAAGCAGACACAGGCAGGTATTGGTCGGCAACAGGGCCTGCTCTGAAAAGCAGCACGGGTTGCACTCACACAGACCTAGAGAGTGCACCAGTCCCTCCATGTGGCCTCTTGTGTAGGTCAAGCGACGCGATGAACGCTAGAGATTCGAGGCATAGCTGCTAGCGTAACACACTGCACTGTTTCACAATGAAATGCTCTATAAGCAGGAGTATGTTCTGCAGCAATGGTAAAAAGAACTTCACCATAAATGTGTACACCAGAGATGCAGGCATTTATAGGCCAAGTATTCTGTATCGCACTTCATTAGGTGTGCTCTGCTTTCCTATGACTGGCAGTGCAGTAAGTTTGTATACGCCAGGATCACCCAACACACCCGTGGAATGTGCGGTGCCGAGCTGTTCCTACAGCTACGACTTCTCCTGGTCAAAGGAACCTGTCTGCTGCATTGTGATCTTACCGGATGCTGTCGTAGGTGGTCTGTCACTGACTGATCTATCCTCGAGCAGAGTGTCGCAGCAGTTGGAAAGTGAAGGAAGGTTAGCTATGCTAAGCGCTCAAGTCAGGCGCTCTTGGTGCCTTGGTACCCTCGCTGTGTGATCATGCCCAGAAGACTGATGCCATCGGTCCTCACCTGCTTCTGAGAATAGCGGTGATGATTACGACTGCAGAAGCGACAGCCTCTGCCTCATGGAGCTGTCAGACATAGGGGTCTGCTATGCATAGACACCAAAGTAAGCAATCAAAGGTTGTCGATGTTGGCTAGGTGCAGTGGGTTACACCTGGCATCCTGGAGCATGGGGAGACCAAGGCAGGAGGATGGCAAGTCGAGGTCTAGCCTAGGCAATTTAGTGATTCTGCGAGACCTTCTCTTAAAATAAAAAGAGTGGGGCACGTACTTCACTGCAAAGGCCCTGGTTTTAGTCCCCAGTTTTAAAAAAAACGACATTATTTTAGTTACAATATTAACAGCATCGTGAGAGCAAATGGGTGTTTGAGAGACAACTGGATTGGCCCGGCAGGATGGCTCAGTGGTCTAAAGCGCCTGCTTGGGAAAGCTTGTGCGGTTCGATCCCTGGCACCACATGTTGCGCAGCCAGCCCTGCCCTCAGGGTGGGCTGAGCCGGCCAGAAAAGTAAATAAGCAAACAAACAAAAGTTCTGAAACTGAAACAAGGAAAAAGAAAATAATGAGAGACAACTGGATTGATATTGATTTAGTAAATAATCCCACTTCTTTAAAGTACTTTTCATAATACACAGCAACAACAATGGTATTTTATTTACCCTTGTATTTTCAAAGTGGGCAGGAAGGTATGAATCACTGAGTGTTAGGGTGAGCAATGTGAGAAGAAAGATGATCTGCCTTTTCTGGAGTGTGCAGGAGCCAGCTGGGCGTGCCAAGCTCGGCGGACATCACTACCTACAGAGGCCCCAAGACAATGAGATGAGGTCCTCGCACGGGGAGGGGTGGGCCACGGGCGCCAGGAGAAGGAAGGGCAGTCCTAGCCAAGGAAGGCTGGAACGAGGCCCCACGTTGGGGGTGTATTGAGAGCCTAGGCGTGCAGGAGTTGCCTCTTGGAGGCCGGCAGGCCGCAGTCACCCAGCCAGCCTGTCTGGCACCTGGCTAGCCTGCCTGCCGCGTCCCTAATGCCTGAGCTGCAGACACGTGGCTTCTGCAGTTGCCTCTGTTCCTCAGTCCAGATTCGGCCTCTTCCCCCTCTCATGCTGGCCCACATTTCTTCCCTGTAACACTTATAGGTGTCCAGTTAATGTTCCCGGTGCAGCCTTCAGAAGCACTGTGGTACTGCTGGGACCTCAGCTGAGCGCTGGGTGGCTCGTGGCTGGGGCTCCTCCATCCACACAACTGCCGGGTGAGCTGGCTGGAGGCAAGCGGGGCTCCCAGAAACGGAGGGCGAGGCCATCTTGCGGTCTTTGTGAGGCCTCCAGAGCTGAGCCTCTGCTTGCTTGTTGACCAGACCCCGAGAAAAAGCACTCAGTTGCCAAAGGAAATGGGATTCTCCTGGGTAGCCCTGGTGAGGAGAAGTAGATCTCTTTTTTCACCTAAAAATGTCACCAGGTCTTCTGGATTCAGAAGACAACGTTGATCCGAAGCGAGGAAGCACCAGGCCAGCAGAGATGTCCACAGTCGGAGACCCCGATTATGTTCAGAATTGCTCAGCCTGCAGACTGCAGATTAGAACTGGAAGGAATTCGCCCAAGGGAGACCTGTGGACCAGAGCAAGTTTGGCATCATGTGTCGGACCAACAGACCGCTAGGGCGGCGCTCACAGTTTTCGTGGCTCCCTGATTTCCCCTCAGAAAACCCCGAAGGGCTTGGCGGCTCTGCCTGTCCACCCCCCGAAAGTTTGTTGGTTCCTTTTATTCTTCAACCTGCAATATCAGTCAGGTCTGAAGAACCCACATTCTTTAAGAAACTTTCTCAGAGTAAGTTTGCTGTCTGTCCCTTCCTTCTCTGCTCTTAACCAAATAGCCTATAAAAGATCCCCACATCCCTCTACACTCTGTCAGTTCAATTTGCCTGAGTCCTCTTCCAGCTGTTCTGAACTTCCAGTAACTCCTTTGTTCTGACAGAGAATTGCCTCTGCTTGGCCAATTTCCAAAACTCTATTTTACGCTGTAAGATCCAAAAATACTTTGTGTTTCCTCTGTCTTCACTGGAGTTTCTCAAAGACCTTCAAGATGTGAGTTTGACTCCTGGAAACCAGGTCCTCCTGACCTGAGGCTCTGGGTGCTCCTGGCTACATCCAAATGGGATGGGGTCCACAGAGTGGGACCCCTCTTGCAGTCCCTCAGTGGGCCTCTGCGTGGGGCCTGGGAGGTGCTGAAGCTTGCCACGTAGCAGGCAGAGATCTCTTCCTCTGGGCAGCAGACCACTCGATGTAGCATTCAGAAATATACAAGTTCCTCTTGCTTTAATGAGTGTTAAATATTTTCCCAAGGAAACAGGTGTGGTGGTGCATGTCTGTAATTCCAGCCCTTGGAAGCCTGAGGCAGGGGGATTGCCATGAGTTGGAAGCCAGCATGCACTACATGAATTCAAGGTTGGTCTGAACCATGTGGTGGGACGCTGTCTTATAAGAGTTTTTCACCCCACCCAAGGATACATGGGTGAGATTGCACATGGCACAATAGAGTGGTCAGTGCCTGTATTTCCAGCTGCCTTGTGCATTGCTTTTGTCTCATTCCTTTGAATTCATAAAACAATCATCACGTCTTCCTAGTGACCCTGAGCAGTGCACTGCCTATCCCCATTTGCACGCTCTTTTCAGTGCCATAGAGCATTGTTGGGTGGGAGGACAGTGGCCTGTGGGCCTTTCCACTGACCTGCAAAGGCAAGGGCTTTGCTGACCCCTGTTCTTGGTGCCATGTTTCTCAGTTGGATGGGGCTGTAGCTCCATCCATTCCTGGCAGGACATATCAGCTTGGGTCTAATCTAGAACCAGAAACCACATACTGACTTAACAGGGGAAGTATGAAATAGAGAATATTAATCTATGATAAATGAATAGCCATGAGATACAAGGACACTCTGGGGCTGGGACTGGGGCTGGGGCTGGGGCTATAGCTCAGAGATAGAACCTCAGGTTAATATGCACAAAGGCTTGGATTCTATCCTCGGCCCCTATGGACACACAAAAGGAAGCCTTGTTGGATTCTCTAGGGCGAGGAAGAGCATACAGAAAGGCCAGTGTTTAAACTTGGAGGAACTCTCCTTTGAGTCTGGGGTTCAGACTTGCTTGGAGAAGGGATAGTGGCAGAGACTTTGCTGCATGGACGGGGTCGAAGCCCTCTGCAAGCTCTGGGAAAGCTGGGTGTGGTTCCTTAGGGCTGCCCTGCAGCTCACTGGCCCCCGGAGCTACTGACAGGGCCTGGCATAGGATGGTGGGAGCAGCTCAGGCTCAGGGTAGAATGGAGAGGGCTAAGAGGGGTGATCAGCCAGGCCCAGCCTTCCAGGATGACGGACTGCATCCTCTGGGCACACGGCTGGGGCAAGCACCTCTCCATGTTCTTGCCAGGATTCCTGAGTGATCATGTAGCTGTAGGGAGTAGAACTCCCTCCTTTGGGATATTGCTGCAGTGCCCTATATGAAAAAATCATAAGATTGTGCCTGCTATAAAAGAGACCTATGTAAGAAAGCCCACCCATCCATGCACCGGAGGGGAGGTGAATGGAGAGCCGAGGGATCAGTTGCTAACACAGGTCTCCTTGCCTTTGCTCAGAGTAAGTGCTCAGCGAATGTGAGCAATGTCATGTGTCCCAAGCTAACTGCTGGAGCTAGTAGATATTGGACCTGGAAGGACTACTGGCTTGAAATCCAAGAGATGTGAAATCCTAGTCTTTGTCTCTCAGTTCTTTCCTTTTTATTATTGAATACTGAGCCCAGGTCTTTACCTTGAGCTATGTCCCTGTTATGGTACGTGTCTAGTTGTTCCCACAAAGCCTCATGCAGTCATGGGGCGGGGACTTCTAAAGATTGAGATTTGCATTTCACAGATGGCTAATGACGTGGGGCATTTTTTCATGTATTTATTAAGTTCTGGTATTTCTTCTCTGAGAAGTGTGTATTCATCTAGGATGCCCATCTGGATAGGGTCTTAACTCATGATCCACTGATATTATGGGTGATCCAAGCTGGGATTATGGGTTTTGGGAGTGCTACACCCAGCCTGGGGCAGACAGCCTGAATGGAATAGAAGAGAGACAGAGGGACAGACTTTCTGTTGTCATTGCTGCTTCTGTGCCTCCATTTTGCTTGTGTTCTCTGCTGCTATGAACTGCTGCTCACTGCCAGGTGCCCCTCAGCCTTGGAGCCAGCCGAGTATGGACTGAAACCTCCAGTAACTGTGAGTTAAACCTTTCCTTCCTTCACTTTGGGTATCAGGTATTTGTCCCAGCAATGAGAGATAGTCCCTATCCCTTTTAAAACTTTCTATTTGAGACAAAGTCTTGCTAACTTGCCAAATCACCCAGGATGGACTCAAAATTCTGTGCCTTTTGCTTTAGCTTCTGAGAGTGCTGGGATTGCACATGTGCCCTGCCCCAATCCTGTTTGTAGGACTAATTTTGTAGTTTGAGCAAGCCAGTTATCTTCTGTAGTTCTTAGTTTCTTTATTGGTAAAATGGAAAGTAGCCTAAAGTGAAAAGTAGGCTAAGCACAGCCTTCACGTGCCATCTTTAAGACATAACAGTGTTAACCACGGTGCAGTTCAGCATTGTGCTGTCGTGATGCAGTGGCAGTTATCTAACTGCACATCAGCCCGTCATGGATGAGGCTGCTAATTTATTTCCTTCCAAGAAATTCTGCCTATGCGTAATGAAACTGGAGTCACTGCAGTTTTGTCTCTTGTGGTGCAATGAGAACTTTATTCTTTTTTCTCCCATCTTTTAATGTGAATCATGCAGAAAACCAGGACGGTAGGAGATGTTTTTCTTGTCACTGTCACTCAACTACTGGCTTTCTCTGTAGGAAGAGAGGCTTAACAAACAGCACAAGTTATTTCAAAGGGTTCTTTTCTCCACAGTTTCATAAAAGAACAAGTTAGTTAAATGTCCCTTCCTCCAGATGAGACTCAATGTTCCCTGTGGGTTTCCGCCCATTTTCTGATTAAAAGGCAATCAGAGAGCTAAGCGCATTCCCTGCTATCTTGCAAACACATCTAGCAATAAATTATCTGTGCTAACGTGAGAAAATTACACAGAGGAATAAATTTTTGATGTAAGAGAACAATACATCTTCAACTTGGTGGAAGAATTTAACTTCAAAATATTTGGAATTATTTTGAATAGATCTCAAGGATCCAAATGAGGGATTTTTATTAGTAAAGTAAACTGGGGGGGTCTTCCATTAATATGAGCAAATCGCCATTCTTAGATGGAAATGAATTTTCTTTGGCAGCTAATGCATTTCCTTCTCCTGCTCCTATGTGAAATTGGGTGATTTTCAAGTATCTGATTAAATCGTGTATTGCATACGAAGTCATCTCTCCAGATTACTTAAGAATATCAGTGGCTTTGACATGAGGCATATAAAAATGGCAGAAGCAAATCCTTGGAGATGTTTGATAAATATTATATGAATATATATATATATACACATATGCATATATGTCACAGTTAGATAGCTGTTTTTAAATATTAGCAATGTGAATCACATATAATTGCTTTTAGTGAAAAAGTACAGTTATAATTTATGTCATATGGAAAAGCATTATATAGTGAATTCTCATTTCTTATCATATTATCCTGTGTCCCTGATTTAGGTTCTCAATTAGTGCTATTGTGGCTAGTAAGATCCATGTGAAGCCGGGCGTGGTGGCTCATGCCTGTAATCCCAGCACTCGGGAGGCTGAGGCAGGAGGATTGGTGTGAGTTTGAGACCAGCCTGGGCTACAAAAGTGAGCGCAGGACCAGCCTCAACTGCATAGTGAGACCCTGTCTCAAAAAGACAAAAAAAAAAAAAAAAAAAAAAAAA
>PVJA010036660.1:0-20915 GCA_004027025.1 Myocastor coypus
CTCTCTCTCTCTCTCTCTCTCTCTCTCTCTCTCTCTCTCTCTCTCTCTCTCTCTCTCTCTCTCTCTCTCTCTCTCTCTCTCTCTCTCTCTCTCCCTGGCCCCTTTTTCTTTGTTTGTTTGTTTTGGTTTTTTGAGACAGTATCTATGTAGTTCAGGCTGACCTTGAGTTTGCAGTGATCCTCTTCCCTCTGCCTTTTAAGTGCTGGAATTATAGGTATGCTCCACCACACCTGCCTCCTCTTTTACACTTTTGTTTTGAGACAAGGTCCAATTAAATTGCTTAGGCTTGGCTTGAACTTGTCATCTTCCTGCATCAGCCTCTCAGAGTGCCTGAATTACAATCATGCATACACTTTGCTGAAGAGAACATTATTATAGTTATTAACTGTCTTGGCTGGTTTGAATTTTTCTCTCACCTGCTTGTCCTTGTCAGAGCTGGATCCCTGGGATTTATAGGTTGATTGGGAGGTCAAACTAGTGATTGATGCATATGTATCTAGTAAAATATAGTGATCCTAGAGTGAGAATATATATGTGAGAGTGCGTAAGTGTGAATATATACATACATTGGAGAGGGCAGTTACAAAGAATCAAACTGAGGACCTGATACTTGCCAGACCGAGCTAAATCCCTGGTCCTATTTGTACCACTTTTAGGTAATGTGCCCCCTTTCCCTTTAGTCTTCTTTACATTTTACTGGAGGTATGAAGGACATCTAAATTGGTTAGGATCCCTAGCTTCCTCTTGTTCAGTTTAACAACTCCTGCTTTTGTCTTATGAATTGTTCCCTCTATCAGGTTTTAACTGTATTCATTTCTCAGAAGTCCTAATGAGCCCCTTATTCTATTCATTCCTTACCTACAGACCCCTTTCCCTACACTAGACTAGTGCTATACCATTGAGCTTTGTCCCCAGCCCTTTCTATTTTGAGGCTTGGTCTCCCTAAATTGGCAAGTTGACCTCAAGTGCAGTCTTTCTGCCTCAGCTTCATGAGTAACAGGTGTTTACAGCATGTACTTCCATGCCTGGCAACATTTCTCTCTCTCTTTTTTTTTTAATGAGCAGAATAGATTTATTAAGAGAAAGAAAGCTTCTGTTTGGGAAGAGGGACAGAAGGGGACCCGAGCAAGTTGCCTCAACATTTCTCTTTTTTTTTATTTTGTCTTTTTGAGACAGGGTCTCACTGTGCAGTTCAGGCTGGCCTTGAGCTCACTTTTGTAGCCCAGGCTGGTCTCGAACTCACAGCGTTCCTCCTACCTCAGCCTCCCGAGTGCTGGGATTACAGGCGTGCGCCACCACGCCCGGCAACATTTCTCTTTTTAAGTTGGTAAGATTATGTGTTTCATGATGTTTTTGAAATATATATATACCTTAAAATGCCTAAATCAAGCATTACCTGCCTTTTTTTTTTTTTTTTCCTTCCTGATGTTGGGAATTGAACCAAGGACCTTGTGTGTGCTAGAGAAAATGCTCTGTTTAGCTCTACTTTGTGTGTGTGTGTGTGTGTGTGCGCGCGCGCGCGTGTGCGCATGCACACGCGCACGGTAAGAATACTTAAAATCTATGCTCAGTGATTTTCTAGTATGTAGTGCTGTATACTGTTATTGGGATAGACACATTTTATACTAAATTTCTTGAGCTGTTTGGATATTTCTTAGCCTATTTTACATATGCCATATTTTATGTATGCCAAAATTCCTATTGTTAGATGTGAACTTTTGGGTCAGTGTAAGCTGTGATTTAATGCAGTTTAAGCTTTAAGTGTTTTTTGTTTGTTGTATTTTTAGTACTGCAGATTAAATCCAGGTCCTTTGAAGTAAGCTATATACTCAGCCCTTGTATTTTTTATTTTGAGACAGGAATTTGCTAATTCAGAGTCATGCAGACTAGGTTTGAATTGGTGATCCCCCTGCCTCAGACTCCCAGAGTGCTGAGATTACAGGCATGTATCACCATGCCCTGCTAAAAAATGTTTTCTAAATCATAATCACGGGCCAGCGAGATGGCTCAGTGGTCTAAAGTGCTTGCAGAGGAAAGTTAAGGCAAGCACTGCGACCACTTCTTGATCCCTGGCACCACGCAGTGCGCCCCTCCCACCCCAGGGCAGGCTGAGCCAGACATAACACAAACAAATAAATGAGGTGTAAGAGAAATAAATAAAAAAATCTTTTAAAAAATCATAATCACAACTGTCATTTTCTAAACTCTAAATTATATCCCTGTATGTAGTTTTCTCGTATTAATAACATGTTTATTATTACATATCCATCAGTGCAGCTTTCAATACCACTTGAAGCATGCATATCATCCTAAAGACACTTTTCCAGTGCTTCTTATTTGATACATGTTACTTCAACATGTTGTTTATAAGTATTTATTGCACATTGTATACAAAATAATTTTACCTATTTACTCATTTGGTACAGGGTCTCACTATGCAGCTCAGACTCATAGTGATCATCCTTAGCCTTCCCAGTGCTGGGATTACAGGTGTGCACCACCATGCCCAGTTTCGGTGGCTGGCACAGCATGCAGTACTGGGGATTGAACCCCAGTCATTGCACTTACCAGGAAGGTGCTTAGGCTGCTGATCTATCTCCCCAGCTCTTATTTTACTTTAATTTCAGAACATTTTGTGCTTTGCTTTTCTTCTCCTTTTCCTCCTCCTCCTCCTCCTCTTTCCCTTCCTCCTCCTTCACTAGAGTTCGAACCTGGGGCCTTTGCACATGTTAGGCAGGTACACTACTACTAAGTTGCATCCTTAGCTTTATGCATATGTTAACTGATTTTTTTTTTTTTTTTTTTTTTTTTTTTTTTTTTTTTTTTTTTTTTTTTTTTTTTTTTTTTTTTTTTTTTTTTTTTTTTTTAGTACAGAGTATGCAGGATCTCACTAAGTAGATTGGACTTGTACTAATCCTCCTGTTTTCAGCCTCCCAAGCACTGGGATTACAGGTGTGCACTACCACACTCAATCTCAGTAGCCATCTCAGCTTGCCCCAGGGGTGGAGCCAGCCCATCATGCTGGGGATTGAATCCTAGCCACTGTGCTCTGCCTAAGCAGGCACTTTAGTCTGCTGAGCTATCTGACTGGCCTGAACTGCATAAATTTTTAATTTCTCAGCAGAGTGGTGGCATGGGTCTGAAATTCTAGCCGTTTGGGAGGTTGAGGCAAAAGGATAATTTGAGCTAAGGAGTTAAAAGCTAGCCTGTGTATTGAAATACTTAAGAAACAAAACGAAAAAAATTTAATTTGTTGTCCAAATTCTTCTCATAGTTAATTTTTTTAACCTTCATTAGCTCTGTTTTTTGATAATATTAAGTCAGGTAAGTTTACTAGTGATTTTAATCAGTCCCATCAACTGTATTTTCTGTCTGTGCTGTAGAAATTATGAAATATTCGCTCTTTTTTTTTTTTTTTTGGTCTTTTTGAGACAGGGTCTCACTATGCAGTTGAGTTGAGGCTGGCCTTGAGCAGACTTTTGTAGCCCAGGCTGGTCTCGAACTCGCACCGATCCTGCTGCCTCAGCCTCCCGAGTGCTGGGATTACAGGCGAAATATTCACTCTTATCTGAGAATTTTGTTGTAATGGCAAAGGTGGTACTGGGGGACTGAGCTAATGGTCAGTCCTTCTGCCTCACTTTCCCATGTGCCAGGATTATAGGTATGTGCCATCTGTGCCTGGTCACTTGTTTGCCCTTAACCCTTATGGTGTAACTCAGGGTCCAGCAGACCCATCCCTTACTTTTCTATGGCAAATCTGTACTTCAGTGTTATATTACCTGGCTGCATGTCTCAGCACCTTTCCCTGAGGTATACAGGAAGCAGTCTGTGTGTTTACCCACTTGGTATAAGGAACAGCATTAGCAAGTGTCAAAATGGGACTTGAACTGATCTTTATGCTCCAACTATTTTTGTATTTTTACCTGAGCATCACTGAGGGTTCAGTAGAGCCATACCACTCCAGGATTTTCTTTTTTTTTTTTTTTTTTTTTTTTTTTTTTTTTTTTTTTTTTTTCTTTTTCTTGTTTTTAGAAGTAGCCCAATTCAGTACAGTGGCAGAAAATGTGCAAGTTTTGGAGGAGGCCAAAAGTTAATCATCTGGTTATTCATGCGTGGATGATGAAGATAACCGATTATGATACAATACATGCTTTTTTAACAGAAGAGTAGTAGTATGGGTGTATGATAATGAGAGTGATAACAACTTTGACATTGGCCATGTGAGCCAAAGTTCCAGTGACAGTGAAGTGGAGTAATTTCATATATCAAAGAAAACAAAAGTTGGGCATGGTGATGCATGCCTGTTATCCCAACACTTGGGAGGCTGAGGCAGGAGAATCGTGTGATTTCGAGACAAGCCTGGGCTACAAAAGTGAGCTCAAGGCCAGCCTGAACTGTATAGTGAGACCATCTGAGAAAGAAAAGGGGGGGGGCACAATATGAATACATATTTGACACATTGAGATAGCCATACAACCAAATGAAACTTCCAGTGTTAGAACTGGTTTGAAAATAACAGTGACGGTTTTGGCAGTGGTGAAACATATTAGACAGAATGCCAGCATTGCCATTCATTGTTGGAAATTTTAACAGATGAAATGCTATAAGATACTGTGAAATGCAGGTAAAGGTCCTATATCGGTCAGGGTTTTATTTAGAGGAACAGAACAGATATAAAGAATGGATATTAACACAAAATATACAATACAGAAGGAATTATGAGATTGGCTTACAGTAGTCAGCCACAGAGTCAGATGAGGAAGTGTGCAGAGGGCGTCTGCGTACTCCAGACTGAAGAATTCAGTCTCAAGGTCTGAACTTCACTGCACCCCTCTGTGTAAGTCTCTATCCATCAGCTGATAGGTCTGTGATAGAAGACTGAAGTGTCTGTAATGGACGCTGAAGAGTCTGCGACAGATGGTGAAAGATCCAAGCTGGAGGCTCAAGAGTCTCCGCTGCAAGCCAGATGATGAAGTCCAGGGCAAACGCGAAGACTGAAGCTTTTCAGACAAAGTCTTGACTCCTTCCTCAGCCCTTTAAAAAGTCTCTTTGTGCTCAGTCATTCCGATGTGGGTAGAACCAATCATACCCCAGGATGGGCCCTGGTCATGCTCCAGGGAGGAACTAATCTAACCCCAGGGTGGGACTACCACCAACAGGGAACTGGGCTGCTGAGTCATCCCGCCAAGTTGACACAATGTATCAACCAATAGAGGTCCTAAGCTTTGCTGGCCACACTGAGAAGACAATTAAGACTGGGAGTGGTGGTGTGTGCCTGTAATCTTAGCCCTTGGGAGGCTGAAAACAGGAGGATCACTACAAGTCCGATTTGTGTAGTGAGACCCTATAGATCTTGTACTGCATACATATATAGCCTAGTCTGGCCTTGAATAAATGATAATCCTCCTGCCTCGGCCTCCCTGAGTGTTGGAATTACAGGAATGTGCCACTGTGCCCAGCAAGTAAAAGTTCCTATAGAACTTTGTTCAGACTAAAGCCACATTCAAAACTGTACTTACTATGCACCTCACTAACTAAGCTGAAAGCATTCATAGATTTGCTGTGCCTAGCCCAGATTCCTCATGGTGATCTCAGGAATGTAAAAACCCTTACCAGAAGGGCTGGGGATGTAGCTCAGCAGCATAAGTACGTACCAGGCAAGCGCAGGGTCCTAAGTTTCATCCCTGGTACAAAAAAAAAAAAGACATGGAAAAGTGATGGATAAAATGTATGCCGTTATATAGCAAATTAGAAGACATTACTCTTTTGTTTAGGCATTTATCCTGGAACTCAGCCATCAGGTCTTCCCACCCTACCCCTATACCAGGAATTGAACTCAGGACCTTGTCCTTGCCAGGCAAGTGCTTATTTTATTGAGCTATCTCCCTGGCCCCGAAACTCAGCTATCAAGTCCTTATTCTTAATGACTTTTTGTTTAGTTTGATATCGTTTTGGTTTCATTTGATTTGGTTTTTTGGTACCAGGGATCAAACTTGGGATCTTGAACTTGCTATGCAAGTGTTTATGCTGCTGAGCTCTCTTCTCCCAGGCAGATGTAGACTTGTTGCCTCCATCTCCCAAAGTAATTTGGTTTTTTGTTTGTTTGTTTGTTTAACATTATGGCCCGTTCTGCCTGCCCTGGGGGTGGGGCTGGCTGGCACAGCATGTGGTGCTGGGGATCAAACCACAGTCCCTGCAGTTGTCTAAGCTTGCCTAAATAGGTACTTTAGACCACAGCTATCTCACCAGCCCACACAATACATATTAAAATTTAATAGTGGTTACTGATATTTTATGTTCCTGTTAACTACACAGTATAATATAATAAGAACCTCCTGAGAAAACAGCAAGACCACTGCTATGTCTAGTATGCCCTACAGAAAGAACAGGAAAGCAAAAGACATGTGCTGTCAGTGTAAGTGGTGCGTGTGTTTGTGGTGTGCTGTTGTCATGTGTGCAGACTGCCTTAAGTGTGATGATTGAAGGAAAGGTTTTTTTGTAGAGGGCTGTTGGTATTTTAACATGGGAATTTATTCCTGATGGTTTTTTTTTAAGACTTTGCACACTAAAAACCAGTTGATGTTTTTTATATGCATAGTAAATATTAAAAGCAATACTTTGTTTTGTGTTTTTGTGTACTCATTGATTAATACAATAAAACTCATAAAATCACAATAATCAGGAATAAGCTGGGCGTGGTGGCTCACGCCTGTGATCCCAGCACTTGGGAGGCTAAGACAGGAGGATCGCTGCGAGTTGGAGACCAGCCTGGGCTACAAAAGTGAGCTCAAAGCCAGCCTGAACTGCACAGTGAGACCCTGTCTCAAAGAGCAAAAAAAAAAAAAAAAAAAAAAAAAAACCCAATAATCAGGAATATTCTAATGCCTATGTTTGTGTGCCTGGATGACAAAGTTAGTCTTACACTGTGCGCCATTATCTCAGCTAAGAATTAGGCTTTACAGCCCTTAACGAGAACATAATAAATACATGACTTTCAGGGAGAGGAAAATCCATAATGTAAGTGTATTTTTACTTACTTAAATCCAAGTTACAGTTTTTTTCTTTTCCTTAGGAGTCTATAGCAATGGAGCTCAGTGATGCAAATTTGCAAACATTAACAGAATATTTGAAAAAGACCCTTGATCCTGATCCTGCCATCAGACGTCCAGGTAAAGAAAGTAGATGATTCTTTGTTTGAGTCATTCTTCAAGCACTGGTGAGAGAAATATCTGCATTCTGCCTGGTGGTAAATTCAGAGAAAAAAAAAAAATTTTATTACACTTGGATTCTTAGGCATAGCTTATGGTGTGTGATTGGCTGCTTATAACTGTTACAATATGTGCTCTTTGTTTTTTAACAAGAACTTATTTGATATCTTCTGCCATGACAAGTATAGTTGAGGTTTAAAAATCATTTTGAAAAGAGGGGAATCATCATTCTGTTCAGAATGTTTCTCCCTTGACCTTTCTGAAAAACTTCATTTAAAACTTGCTATGCCACAAAAAAAAAAAAAAAAAAAAAAACTCTCCACTTTAGAATTAAATATTTGAAGGCAGAAAGATGAAAGTAATTGCCTAAAAAAAAAACGATTAAATGAATGAAACCAAATAATCTGATACTGATCTCTTATCTTCCTTTTTTTTTTCTTCTTCCGGCGGGACTGGGGTTCAAACTCACGACCTTGCACTTGCCAGGCAGGCACTTGTGCCATAGAGCTATTTCCTGGCCCTGGTCTCTATCTTCCTGTTCATAGATTTAGCTAATATCTTTTAAGACTAGTTTCTTTTTCTCCTCCTGAGTTTGATCAGTTTCCTTTAGAAACTTTTAGTTTCTAAAAGTTTAGTTTAGCTTAGAATTTCAACCTCAAATGTAAAGATAATGAAGGTGACTGATCAAATGAACAATGGTAGCAGCATATCACAGGGACAAATATTTAGAACCAGGTAATGTTAGGAATCCAAACATGTTGTGCAAGATAAGATTTTCGGCTTTGCTTGAAAAAAGTATATTTGCCCAGGTGTGGTGGTGCACAGCTATAATCCCAGCACTCAGAAAGAAGGCTGAGGCAGGAGGAACACTGGACTTGAGGCCAGCCTATGCTGCTACACAGTGAGTCAACATAGTGAGACTGGAGCCTCATTTTTTACATAATAGCAACTTTTTCCTATTAGTGCTTAAAAAATTAATATGTTCTTGGATAAGGGGAAGTAATTAGTGGTTCTAATCCTCTTAGAATTTCCAGGAAAGCATTTGCCAATGTCATGTATTAAAAACTATTTGCAAGTCAGGCATGGTGGCTTGTGCCTGTAATCCCAGTGCTGGGTAGGCTGAGGCACAAAGATGGTTTCAGGTTTGAGACCGGCTTTGGCTACAAAGTGAGCTCAAAGACACCCTGAACTGCCTAGGGAGACAGTGTCTCAGAAATACAAAAACAGAACAGTTATTTGCAGAAGCTATAATTAAAATGTGTGGTTTATATAAACAGAAAGCAAAAATTTTACTTATAAGTCTTTAACAGCATGAAAATTATTTTACAGCTGAAAAATTTCTTGAATCTGTAGAAGGAAATCAGAATTATCCACTGTTGCTCTTAACACTACTAGAGAAGTCCCAGGATAATGTCATCAAAGTATGTGCTTCAGTAACATTCAAGAACTATATTAAAAGAAACTGGAGGATCGTAAGTATTTAGTAAATACGTTGTACCCTGTGCATTCATAAAATTTATATAATTAGTATTCTTAGAAATTGCAGGTATAAATGAAAGGTAAACGGTGCTTTTTCAAAGCCTTTATTTTACTTGAATTTATACAAATTCTCATGACTTGTTACTAGAGAGTGTATGACAGTTTTGCTCTCCATTACAGTTAAAATTTAAGTCACTAAAAGAGGTACTTTTGAGTTTCTTTTTAAGTGAGAACTCTTTTTTAATCATTTATTTATTTGGTACAAGGTTTCACTACACAGCTTGGATTTAAAATGATCCTCCTGTCTCAGCTTCCCCAGAGCGGGGGTTATGGCACCACACCTGGTTTCAGCTTGGGGAGGAGCTAGCACAGCATGTGGTATCAGGGGTCAAACCTGGGTCCTTGTGCTTGTCAGGTAGGTGCTTAGACCCTGACCTATCTCCCTGGCCCTTAAGAGGTGTTTTTGGAAAGACAGTGTAAATGAATAATTGAAGTAACCTCTGTTACAGGCTGGGAAAATTAAAGCTAAAAACAATAGCATCTTAAAAATTTAAGTGTGGGGATTGAGGAGATAGCTCAGCAGTCTAAGCACCTGCCTGGCAAGCACAAGAACTCTGGTTCAAATTCCAGGGAGCTGTTCAGGCCTCAAAAACAGGTATGAAAAAAAAAAAAAAAACAGGTATGACAGGCCAGTCAAATAGCTCAGCAGATTAAAGCAGACTCAGAGGCCAGGGGTTCTATTGCTGTGCTTCCCTCCCACTCACCCCGCCCACCCTGGCACACTGAGTCTGCATTTGAGACTGGGTGTGGTGGCACATGCTTATAATTCCAGTTCTTGGGAGGCTGTGAGTCCAATCTAGTAGTGAGACCCTGAATACCCCGTAGACCCTTCCTTAAAATAGGAAGGAAGGAAGTTAAAACATGAAGGAAGGAAGGAAGGATGGATGGATGGATGGATGGGTAGATAGATGGATGGATTGATTGATTGATTGATTGAGATTGATTGATTGATTGATTGATTTAAGAAAAAGAAAATTGAGTATGGTGGCACACCTGTAATCCCAGTGCTGGGGAAGCTGAGGCAGGAGGATCACTATTAGTCTGAACTGCATAGCAAGACCCTGTATCAAATGAATAATTTAAGCCTGGCATAATGTCTTTGATGATCCTCGTTATTTTATAGGATCGGATAGAATGATTGCAGGTTTATAGCTGGTCTGAACAACGTATGGACCCCATTCCCTCAAAATAAATTGTAGGATGCAAAATAATTTGGGGGAGGTTTTTTTTTATGTTTTTGCAATACTGGTAGTTAAACTAGGGGACTTTACACTGAGCTGCATTACCAACCCGTTTTATTTTGAGACAGTCTCACAAAGTTGGGCAGAATGGACTTGAACTTGGGATCTGCCTTAGCCTCCCAATATGCTAGGATCATAGGTATGAACCACCATGCTTGGCTGAATGCAGGATAATTTGCATTAAAATTTACTATTTAGCTGCTAAGTGTGGTGACAAACAGTTATAATTCTAGCACTTGGGAGGCAGGAGAATCACTGCGGTAGAGGTCAGCCTGAGCTCTACATAGATCTGGTGTCAAAAAACAAAAAAGCTAAAATTTGTTGTTTTGTTTTATTTGTTGTTTGAGGCAGCATCTTACTTTGTAGTTCAGATTGGCTTCATTCAAAATGTAGCCCTGACTGACCTTCCATTTGAGGCAAGCATCTTGGCTTAGCCTCCTGAGTGCTAGAGTTTAGACATGTGCCACCACGCTTGATGTAGATTTGATACTTTTGAGAAAGAATCTTGCTTGCCCTCTCTATCTTAAGAAATATAGAACTATTCTATATTTTAATTGTATGATGAGCCCTTTGGTGCTGTAAGTTTAATAGCTAGTATAAATTACAAATTAAGAAGTAGGTATTTTCCCTTTTTTAGGGGAGCAATTCTCAGGCCAGTTTTTGCCCAGCAAGGGAAATAAAACATTGTAGCTAGGAGGGGTACTGACACTGAATAGTCAGGGGGGACCTGGCACTGGTGCACTCTGCAGTGTATGAGATAGCTTTCACAAACAAGAGTTATTTGCTCCAGGATATCAGTAATGCTGAGGTTGAGGAATCTTGTTTAGTATTTTGCCTTTAACAGTGTGTCTCACTATGTAGTTCATATGGGCCTTGAACTTACCTCCCCCTCCTTAGCCTTCAAAATTCTGGCATTACAGGCATGTACCACTATGCCCAGCTAAGAAATCTTGGTTTATGGTAAAAGAAATCTGAGGGGGGCTAGGAACATAGCTCAGTGGCATAATGCTTGCCTTACAAAATGGTAGGTCATGAATTCAAGTCCCAGTATCACCAAAAACCATGAGAATTATTTTATGATGATAATAATGCTGCAGAAATATCGCCCCCCACCCTGGGACTGGCATTCAAACTCATGACCTTGCACTTGCCAGGCAGCTCCATGCAGAATGTATTTAGATTGACAATATTCACCAGCTTTTCTGATACATCACTTCGAAACTTTCTCCAATATGGATCTTAAGGTCTTGGGACTGGGAAGATAGCTCAGTAGAATAAGTGCTTGCCTGGCAAGCACAAGAGCCTGAGTCCAATCCCTGATTTCACACAAAAAAAAAAAAGCAAGGTCTTCCAGCTGGGTGTGATCGTGCATGACCTATAATTCCAGCACTTGGGAAGCTGAGGCAGGTGGATCACCATGAGTTTGAGGCTGGCCTGAATGACATAGTGAATTTAAAACCACCCTGAACTACATAGTGAGACTCTGTTCCCGAAAATTTTTTCATGATTCCATAAGTTTACAAAGCAATAAATACTGGGGTTTTTTTTAAAGCTTTACCACATGTGATAAAGAATCAATTTGGTAAATGTTAGAAATGTTAAAAATCCACTCCTCTACTTCTCTCTTAGATTCCTTAAAGTCCCATTTCTTCTATTAACCTTCTATCTTGGTTTATAAAACTAGAGAGAGTTCTAGAACCTCTTTGGCTGATAATATTCTAAATAATAAAGATAAAAAAGTATTCATAGGAGTACTCTTTGCTTTTAGGTGACATTAAAATGAAGCTTTTAAAGATGATTACGAGGTCTGGGGAGATAGCTGAGGGTTACAAGTCCCTACCTGGCAAGTGCAAGGTTCTGAGTTTGATCCCTAGTTCCACAAAAAAATAAAAATAAAAAAGATGATTACAGGGACTAGGTAGATAGCTCGGCAGTCTTAAGTGCCTGCCTGGCATGCACAAGGTCCCAAGTTCAATCCCCAGTACTGCATGCCATGCCAGCCCTAAAACCAGGCACAGTGGTACACACCTATAATCCCAGTGCTGGAGAGGCTGAAAGGAGGATCCCTAGGAGTCTGAACTACATAATGAGACCCTGTATCAAATGAATAAAAATTCTTTTTTTTTTTGTGGGACCAGGGTTCGAACTCACGACCTTGCACTTGCCCAGCAGGCACTTGTGCCTCGGAGCTATCTCCCCAGCCCCCAAATGAATAAAAATTCTTTAAAAATTCATTAAAATGCTGGGTGTGGTGGCTCACGCCTGTAATCCCAGCACTTGGGAGGCTGAGGCAGGAGGATCGGTGTGAGTTCGAGACCAGCCTGGGCTACAAAAGTGAGCTCAAGGCCAGCCTCAACTGCATAGCGAGACCCTGTCTCATTAAAAGATGATTATGTGTTAAGTAACATGTCTGTGATTTTTAGCCATGTGTCGATTAGCTTACATATAGAACTGAGTTCTTTTTTGTGTGTAAACAAGGCTATTACTGGGCCCTAGGCAAGCATTGTGCCATTGAGCCACACAGTCTAAAATTTTCATTGTTACCTGGAAGTTTAGAATCCTCATTCATATAGATAGATAGATAGATAGATAGATAGATAGATAGATAGATAGATAGATAATTTACACATGGGAAGCAATGTACATTATTTTGAGGAACAGATTCTTCCATCAGATTATTAGTCAAATCAGCAACCCATTCATAGAGAAATTGGAATGCCTATTTTCTAGTTTTTGTTAGAACACTAGAAAAGTGAAAAATACTGTTTTTCTGCATACCCATATGAGTAAGAGTATGAACTCGATGTTACTGTTATTTTCCTTTTAGGTTGAGGATGAACCAAACAAAATTTGTGAAGCTGATCGAGTAGCCATTAAAGCCAATATAGTGCATTTGATGCTTAGTAGCCCAGAGCAAATTCAGAAGCAGGTAATGTATCCCTTGTTTCTGGGTAGGCTCCTTTATAAGTCTGTTAGCTAATTATGTTTCTTCTTCTCTAGTTGAGTGATGCTATTAGCATTATTGGCAGAGAAGATTTCCCTCAGAAATGGCCTGATTTATTGACAGAAATGGTGAATCGCTTCCAGAGTGGGGATTTCCATGTTATTAATGGAGTCCTTCGTACAGCACATTCACTATTTAAAAGGTACTGATATACAGATCCATTCCTTTAATGTATTCTATTGTATTTGCTTATGTGAATAGTTATATTTATGACCATTGCTACTGCTTTGAATGTGATCAATATGGATTAACAGCATAATCTCAGTCTATGTAGAAGTTGTAAGAACTCTTTATGTTTATTTCTTAAGTAGGGTGGTTTTTTGTTTTTTAATTTCATTGCCCTGTTACTATTCTCGATTCTTTTACAAAGAAAACCAAGAATTCTCTTTGAGTTTCAGAAATCCACTGATCAGAGATAAGTGTTTATAGATGTTAAATTAGCATATGTCCTTGAAGCCATAGCATTAAAAATTCTGAACTTGCCTATTTTACATAAATTTTCTAGATATCGTCATGAATTTAAGTCAAATGAGTTATGGACTGAAATTAAACTTGTTCTGGATGCCTTTGCTTTGCCTTTGACAAATCTATTTAAGGTATGCAATACGATCTGGGTGATATTTTAAAATTAATTTGTATTTTTAGTTGCTTGTCTTATCATAAAAGGTGCTGGATGTGTAATTCACTCATAGAGTGTCCCTGAGTTCAATCCCATGATATTTAGCTATAAAGAGTAGACACAAAGCTGGGCGTAGTGGCTCACGCCTGTAATCCCAGCACTCAGGAGGCTGAGGCAGGAGGATTGATGCGAGTTCGAGACCAGCCTGGGCTACAAAAGTGAGCTCAAGGCCAGCCTCAACTGCATAGCGAGACCCTGTCTCAAAAAAAAAAAAAGAGTAAACACAAAGCTTTTCATATATCATTGATCGTATGTATGCATGCATTTGTTTGTGGTACCACTAATTGATAGAACCAAGGAGTTTTTCCACTGAACTACATCCTTATCCCTTTTATTTATTTTTTTAATTCAAGATATTCCTTACTGTAAAAGTTGTGCAGGCTGGGCTTGCAGTTGCTATCTTTCTGCCTCACTCTGTCAGAATGCTGAGACTGTTGGCCGGCACAACCATATCCAGCTTACATTTTACTTTTTGAAGATTAGAGATCACTTTTCCTTCCACCTGTTGGATTGGCAGAAATTCTTACTTTTTTTAAATGATAATTGTCTTAACCAAAGCACTTTTTTTTTTTAAAGATTTATTTTATTTTATTTTATTTTTCTTGTTTCCGAACTTTTATTTATTTTTATGGCTGGCTCAGCCTGCCCCGAGGGCAAGACTGGCACAGCATGTGGTGCCCGGGATCGAACCAAGGTCCCTGAAGCCACCCAAACTTTCCCAAGCAGGCTCTTTAGACCACTGAGCCATCCCACCGGGCCCCAAAATACTTTATTTATGTTATGGCTGGCTCAGCCTGCCCTGGGGGCAGCTGGTGCGGCATGTGGTGCCAGGGATCGAACCTTGGTCCCTGCAGCTGCCTATAACCAAAGCACTTTACTCTGATTTCACCATTGATAAAAACCTTTATTTACATGTTCAAGCTCTTACTATTATGAAAAGTAACATTTATCTTACATAGGTGTGCACAAAGCACTAGCACTTTTTTTAAAAATCATATTTATTTAGTTGGTACAGGGTCTTGCTACACTGTTTAGACTCATGGTGATGTTCCTGTCTCAGCCTCCCCAGTGCTGTGATTATAGACATGCACCACCATGCCTGTTTTTGGTAGCCAGCATAGCACACCTGGGGTTCCAGGGCTGGCACAGCATATAGTATTGGGGATCAAACTCAGGTCCTCGTGCTTACTAGGCAGGTGTTTAGACTGCTGAGCTATCTCCCTAACCCAGCACTAGCACCTTTGGTGTATATTTTCTCATGTAATTCTTGCCCTCTCCATTATAAGGTAGGCATTCTCATATTATAATTAGTAGATTGGGGCTCAGCAAAAATCTATTTGATGTAGTGTTTCACATAAGTGACAGCTTATGAGGAATAGAATCTGGATTCTATAGAGTGTTTCTGGTTTCCAAAATCATGTTGAGCATAGTGGTACAGTCTTAGCTATTGTAAGGCTCAGGCATGAAAATTGTCATGAGTTTGAGACCAGCCAGGGGCTACATTGTGAGGCCAACCTGGATTATAGAGTAAGACCCTGTCTCAAAAAAAAAAAAAAAACTGAAACTTAAGGTCACATAGTGTACTATGCTGTTTTGATATAATACATTTCTAGAATTTCAGATTACAAAAATTACAGGTTTGTGCAAAGTTTTTATACATAAACTTGTTTTTTTAGAATAATAAACAGAAACAGCCTACATGTCACAGGGCAGAGGAATTATTTAATGTGAGCATATATAAAAAGTTTTGTATAATATAGGTGTGTATAAGTAGTTGGACAGATGTAGTTCAAAATACATTGGAGGGCTGGGGAGATAGCTCAGCAGTCTAAATGCCTGCCTGGCAAGGACAAGGACCTGGGCAGGTTCAAACCCTGGTACTGCTTGTTGTGCTGCCCCCTGAAACCAGGCGTGGTAGCACACACCTATAATCCCAGTCCTGGGGAGGCTGAGATAGGAGTATTGCTATAAGTCTAAATAGTGTAGTGAGAACCTATATCAAGTAAGTAATTTAAAAAAAATTTTAATACATTGGATTTTTTGGTAGTGCTCTAATAAATTAAAAATATATCCTTTAACTTTTCAAACTGCTGAATTACTGTGTACTATTGAGAAGCTACATTTTGGAGAAGTGTGAGTAGCCTCA
Source organism: Myocastor coypus (assembly GCA_004027025.1). Classification (NCBI taxonomy): domain Eukaryota; kingdom Metazoa; phylum Chordata; class Mammalia; order Rodentia; family Myocastoridae; genus Myocastor; species Myocastor coypus. The sequence continues at coordinate 15,818 of PVJA010036660.1, forward strand.
ACTAGTGCAAGACTTTTTCATTAAGATTAGTATACTCTGCTTAGGACACTAAAAATCTTCTTAAATTCTCTTCCAAGGCTACCATTGAGCTGTGCAGTACCCATGCAAATGATGCTTCTGCCCTCAGGATTCTTTTTTCTTCCTTGATTCTGATCTCAAAATTATTCTATAGTTTAAACTTTCAGGTAAGTTTTATTTAATTTTTTGTTTTTCTGTACTTTTTATGCTAATTTATAAGAATTATAGCATTGTTTTTCAAAAAAAATAATTTTTCTGATTCTCCTTATTTTAAACAAGATTTAAATAAGATAGGTCCTTAAATGTGATCCAGATTGTCCCTGAACCCCTGGACTTAAGCAGTCCTACCGTACACTTTCAGATGTCTATACGCATGTGCCACCATGCCCAACTCACCCTATTAGTTATGTACCTTATTCACAATGTTCTGTTTTATACTACTCCTAGAGATACTAAGAGATGTTTCATGGAAATAAGTAGCATTCTTTGGGCCTAGTGAAGAAAATGTCCTAATTTACCCTTTTGCAGAATAACCTTATGTACAGCTTTATTCAATAAAATAGTACAGAGAAAACAGATTTCTGAGATCTTTCTCTATGGTCCATTTACATGGATATTAATATAGGGACCAGGTTTGATTAGGGGTTCTTGATTACCTTGTATACAAGTGCTTTTATTGGAAAGTAGGAGAAAGAGGCTGAAGTACTAAACTTTGAAAGAGGTAAATACAGATAGCATTGCATAGGAAGTATGACCACAGTGTTACAGTAGGAAATGCCTGGTCACTCTGTTAGTACTGTTGTAGTGGCCTCTAATCAGTAAGTCTTTCTTTCTGTTTTGGTTTTTTGAGACAGGGTCATGTGTGTAGTTCAGGATAACCTTAAACTTACTATGTAGCTCAAACTGGCCTTGAACTTGCAGTAGTCCTCCTGCCCTACCCTCCCAAGTGCTGAGATTACAGGCATGCACTACCATGCTTGACATTCTTCCTGTTCTTGAATCATTTAAGAATCAGATCTCTAGAATCATGAAGAAACAGGTTATATACAAAGATAAGGATTTGTAAAAAGAGCGGGCCTTTGAGATAGCTCTACAGACTATAAAGCGCCTGCCTAGGCAAATTTAGACTAAGCAAAAGGACCTTGGTACTACATTCCACACCAGTTCCACCCCCAGGATGAGCTAAGCCAGTCAGAGTCCAGGCATATGGGCATAGTGGCACATGCCTGTAATCCCAACTCTGGGGAGGCTGAAAGCAGGAGGATCACCATAAGTCCGAGCTGCTTAGTGTGACCCTGCAACAACCAAATACATGAAAAAATGGAAGATTTACCCAGGCAAAGTGGTACTATCTTATAATCCCAGCTGTTAGTGAGACAGAGGTAAAATGATTCCAAGTTTGAGGCCAGGTGGGGCAATTTAGTGAAACCATGTCTAAAAAAAATTTTTTTTAATTTTTTTTTTTTTCTTCTTGTTTCAGAACTTTTGTTTGTTTATTTATTTTTATGGCTGGCTCAGCCTGCCCTGAGGGCAGGGCTGGCGCAGCATGTGGTGCCAGGATCGAACCACAGTCCCTTCAGCCACCTAAGCTTTCCTAAGCAGGTGCTTTAGACCATTGAGCCATCCTGCTGGGCCCCTAAAATTTTTTTAAATTAAGGTTGAAGGTAGCTACTTGTCATCATGCACATTTGTAATCCCAGTAAAGGGGAAGAAAGCCTAGTCTGGATAGTATAGGAAGTCTTATCAAAATTTTATTTATTTATTTTTTCTTGTTTCTGAACTTTTGTTTGTTTATTTTTATGGCTGGCTCAGCCTGCCCTGAGGGCAGGGCTGGCGCAGCATGTGGTGCCAGGGATCAGAGCTGCGGTCCCTGCAGCCGCCTGCAGGCGCTTTAGACCACTGTGCCATCCTGCCAGGCCCCTCTTATCAAAATTTTAAGAAACTAAAAAGTCTGGGTGTGTAGCTCAGTGGAGAGGTCTCAGGTTGGAACCCAGAAACTACAAAAAGAGAAGGGGATTGATTGGTCAGGGGTGTAGATCAGTGATAGAATGCTTATTCAACTTGTGTAAAGTCCTGGGTTCAGTTCCCAACCAGAAAATAAAAGGATGGCATTTGCATTGTTCATAGTCAGTACTGTACTTAGCCTCACAATATGATTGCACTAAGAGTGGTAGAAAGCACATTCCCCAAAAAGGAATTGGATTCTCTTGGGTAAAATAAAAACTGAGCAACCCCCCAAGTGATAACACCTCAACATCAGTATTCAGCTGGATGGGAGATTGAGGAATTTGTATATAAATGAAGGACACTGTACTTGCTTACACTTCATTTTGAATTTTACTTCGGAGAAAGAAGGAAAATTGAAGCTCTTGATAATTTGACAAGGAACCAAAAGAGGCATAGTTTTCACTGTTAATCAAAAGGATTTGTGCCATACATCCAAGAAGGCAGTACTAAACTATACAATAGGAAATTGACAGCTGTATAAGATGGTAAGTTTATGCCAGGCATGGTGGTGTACCTGAAATCCCAGCACTTGGGAGACTGAGGCAGAATAATAATGACAAGTGTTGAGACCAACCTGTGCCTACAGAGTGAGCTCGAGGCCAGCCTGAACTGCATAGTGAAGCCCTGTCTCAAAAAAAAAAAAGACTTTAATTTTTGCTCTGTAATATTGCTGGTACAGAATATTTGATAACTAGTTTCACTTGATCTTAGCTGAAAGGCCAAGAAGCGATGATACTTGTAGTTTAAAGGTGGAAAGGTTTATTTTTAACTCTCGGTTTCAGTGGGGTTGATCCATGTTCAGTGAGCTCCTAGTTAGAAAAGTTTTATTTTTATTTTTTATTTTTTTTAAAGAATTTTTTATTTTATTTATTTATTTTCTTGGTTCAGAACCTTTGTTTATTCACTCATTTTTATGGCCGGCTCAGCCTGTCCTGAGGGCAGGGCTTGCGCAGCATGTGGTGCTGGGGATCGAACCGCGGTCCCTGAAGTCACCCAAGCTTTCCCAAGCAGGCGCTTTAGACCACTGAGCCATCCTGCCAGGCCCCAGTGAGCTCCTAGTTAGAATATGCATCACACAAGGTTATGGCACAGGAAAGCTGTTCATGTTATGGCAGGTAGCAAGCAGGAGACTGGAGCAGCCAGTGGCAAGGGCACACCCTTGCAAGTTACTCTGCTAGGAGTCCTGTGTTTCTGACTAGGCCAAACCTTGAATGTGATACTTTGAGGATACATTTTAGATGTAAATCAAAACATTACACCTCTGAGCCTCTAAAGACTCATGTCCATCTCGGTGCACAAAATATGTTAATACATCTCTAAGATTTGCCAGAGCCTGCAGTATTGCTCAAGAATCCGCATCTAAAGTCCCCTCTGAAAGTAAAATAAAATAAAATCCCCTCTGAGCATCACAGCAGATTCTTAGCCATGAGCCCCATAATATCAGAAGGTGAAACTTTCCAACATACAGTGGCCCAGTGTAAACACTCCATCCCAAAAGGAGAAGTACGGGATTAAAATTAGGTACAAAGCAAGGCCCCAAATCATCAGGGCAAACTTGAAGTCCTGTCACTGTGTGTAGAGCAGACAGGTTGTGGTGAAATGTGAGCTCCAAAGCCTTTAGGCCGGTTCCCTCTGCCCATGCTGTCCGTCCCACATCTTCCATGTTCCTGGTATACTGTCAGGCTCTCCTTTGAGGTCTGGGTGGACGCCACCACAATTCTTGCTCTTTACATAACTGAAAAACTAGCATCACATGGATGATGCCAAGGTCTGCTGCCCATTCAGGCAGTAGCCTGGCTGCCTTGGACCAGGCCTCTAGTTGAGCACCAAAAAACAACAGGTAACCAGTTCCCTAGATGGCTAACTCCTCTGGTATGGGGAGCCTGTGGTCTTCTCAGTGTAAAGCCCCAGATTTGCAGCCTTCAGCCCCTAATGATGGGCAAGGTCTCAATGATTTTTTGAGATGCCCTCAAGGCATCTTCTTACCCTTGTACAAAGTACTTGGCTTCTTTTGAATGCTGATATCTTAAACAACCATGCCATCCTTTGTAATGTTTTGAAAATGCTTTTCTTGAAAACTGAAAACTTTTCAGATCTTCTAGCTTTGCTGTTTGCTCCTGGTACTTGCTATAGGTTTTTACTTGAACCAGCCAGCAGTTCCCATGCCAGAGTTTGAAAGTCAGACGGTTGAAATTTCCTTTGCCACATTAATAGTCCATCGTTTTTAATCTGTCTTCTGCAATGTTTCGGGACATAAGCAAAACGTGGACAAATTTTCTGCCGGAGTGTAGCACACATGGCCTCTAGGTCAACTGCCTGTGTAATCCTTGTTCCCAACTGAAAGCTCCTAAACCTGGCATTTACTGTCTATATTTCTTTTTTTTTTCCTTCTTCTTCTTTTTTTTTTTTTTTTTTTTTTTTTTTTTTTTTTTTTTTTTTTTTTTTTTTTTTTTTTTTTTTTTTTTTAATTTTTTAAATTTTATTTATTTTTTTTCCTTGTTTCAGAACTTTTGTTTATTTATTTTTATGGCCGGCTCAGCCTGCCCTGAGGGCAGGGCTGGCGCAGCATGTGGTGCCAGGGATCAAACTGTGGTCTCTGCAGCCGCCTGCAGGCACTTTAGATCACTGAGCCATCCTGCTGACCCCATACTGTCTATATTTCTAGCAACATTTTAGTCTGGGCACTGACCTCAAGATCCATTTACAGTGTTCTAGGATTTGTCTAGCAGGTTTCTTACCACAAACCAATTGCAAAAAATTCTATGTTACAGAGATAGTATGACTTACGACAACCCCAGCAACTGTAACGAATTTCTGAGACAGGGTCTCACTCTGCAGTTCAGGCTAGCCTTGAGCTCTCTTTTGTAGCCCAGGCTGGTCTTGAACTCATACTGATCCTCCTACCTCAGGCTCCCAGGTGCTGGGATTACAGGTGTGCATCACCATGCCCATCATGAATTTCTGTATTTAGTGGGAAGACAGGTATGTTCTGGCTCACTGAATGGGTTCAGTCCATTGTATACAGTCTCCAAACCAGAAGGTGTATGGCAGAATTACGTGGTGGAAGAGAGCT
>PVJA010036661.1:0-20906 GCA_004027025.1 Myocastor coypus
TAGTGATATCTAGGTAGCTGTCAGCCACTCAACCTCCCTTTGCGCCTGCGCGGGCCTGAGCCGCCCCGCCCCCCGCCCCCGCCCCCAACCCCAGCGGCTGGAACCACATCGGTACTATTTTATAATAATACGGGAGCGGGACTTATCCAAAGAAAAAACTGGGCTTCTGTGGGCTGCCTCCCTCCAAGCTCGGGCCCAGCAGTCACTGGTGCCCAGAGGTTTGCTGAATGGATGGAGGGAGGGAGCGATGGATGGACCGATGGATGGATGGATGGATGAATGGCAGGTAGTCCTCGGCCAGATCTCTTATCGGCTACTTTCAGGAGGTCAGAGGGAAAGAACTAGTGCAAAACAAGCTGATGGGAGGGGTTCCCCAGGTCCTCGGTCCTGTCAGCCCATTTTATTCATTTGGCTGATATCGAGCTATTAGAGGATTTTCCCAAGCCCTTAGAGAATCAGTGCCCAGGTTAGGGACAAAGAGCTAGGACTCTCGTGGGGCTGTGGCCTTAGCTCCAGGTCAGGCAGCCTGATCGATCGGAGCCACGGTTGTCACATCTTCGAAATGCCACCAGCTGACCTGGCTAGTTGCAGCTGGAGGAAGTGGGCTTAGCCACAGGAAAGAGCTCTAGGGATGGGTGGGCCTGGCCCTTGGTTCAAATCCTGCCTCCAGCACTGTTAGTTGTGTGACCTCTGGCAATGTTTCCACCTCCCGGAATCTTACTGTCCAGATCAGTAAAGTAGGGAGTACAGACTTCGGATTGGGTTTTGTTGAAGATTATAAGATAATGCATCCAACGTACGCGGGGCACGCGGAGCACTTGGTAAATTTCAGCTTTGATTAGGAGGGGCAGAGGTAGGCTAGAATAGGGGTCGGGTTGAGAGGACCGAATCAGCGAGAAGTTAGGGGCAGGGCCTGAGGGTCTTGTGGGCACTGGTCTCTGGGGTCACCCAGAAGGGGGGGAGGGGCAAGCGCTCAGACTTGAGGCGTGGCTGATAGCGGAGTGAATGAAGAATGATCGAGACGGGAGAGTCGGGCTTCTTCTGCTTATTTGCTGTGATCCCTGGGCTTTATTTGCTTTCTTTAAGTTTCAGGTTCCCTCTTTGTAAAATGAGGGTGATGTTACCTGGCCCAAAAGGAATTTTCCCAGGATTGAGTCAGATCTTGAAGCCAGCCTGAGACTTCAATAAATATATATATTTTAAATTGTACAATGAAATTTACTTCCAAGTATAATAAAGGGCATCAAAAATATCAACATACAAGAATAAAGGAGATTCAATAAGTACTTTCAAAAGTGGATTTTCCACCCCCACAGGTCTTTTCCATGAAGTCGTTTATTCGCGTGGGCTGCTTGTAGTTAGTTGGCTTTCTTGCACCCACTTAACCCCCCACCTAGCGAGCTAGACCTGCAAGGACAGGACAGTGAGGGTCCGGAGAGAACAACCCCAGAGCTGTCAAGGGTGGGCAGGGAGGCCCTCCCCCCAAATAAGAGGTTCCCTGCTTTTAGACCTCCCGGTCCACCGCACGTTCATAAGGTGCTGAGTGTTGGCCTTCGTAGCCTGCAGTGCTCTGCCTAGGGCGGGAACGGGCTAAGACTCAGCCTCGCTAGTCCTTCCAGACCCTCAGCTCCTGGTTTTCTGGAAGCAACTCCGCGCAAACGCAGCCCGCGCGCCCCCTGCTGGCTATTATACTTATCGCACCTTTGGAGATTTAGTTCCCGAATCTTTGGGAACTGAACGTTCCTAAAAAATGGAGATTGTGAACTGGAAGGCCCCCACAGATCACCCATCCGATAGCGATGCGAGCCCCTGCGAGGGGTAGGGCAGCTTTCACAGAGCGGGAATTCAGGGCCCCGGCTGCAGGGCTGCGCCTTGTGTGTGCCTAGCATGGAGCAAGGGGGCTACATCCTGTAGGACCTGGGGCTGGGGGCTTGCAAACAGCAGAGAGTTTCAGATTCTCGACCTCATCTGGCTGGCCCAGTCGTGGGATTTCCTGTTTTGTCTTGGAGCAGCAGCACTGCAACCTGATAGCCATAAAATGGAAACTCAAGAGGGGTGTGTGTGTGTGTGTGTGTGTGTGTGTGTGTGTGTGTGGTGTGCTGAAGGGTGCAGTGTGCATCCATCAGCAGGTGCCCTGGGCTGGTGACATCACCTTACCCCATAAAGGCTCTGATCTTACTTTCAACCAGGTTCTCTGCCTCTGAGCCCCCAGGACTAGCCTTTGGGGGAACAGTGTCAGGTGGGGGCAGGTGGGGGCAAGTGGGTGCAGAGCCCTGGTAGAAGAAGGGGAGGTTGCCAAGGGCAGGATAGAGTTGGAATGGACAGGGTCCACTGCAGATTGGAGGGGTAAGGGAGGAGGGTGTGTGCCAAAGTTTGCCCTGACTTGTAGCCCAGGGATTGGCTGTTGCCCACCAGCAGAGAGAGGAGGCCAGGAAGCCTACACTCCCTAGTAATTGGAAGCTCACTACCTGTCACCAACACCCTTGCCTTGCTAGGCCTCTGGCTCCCTCCTTGCCCTTCCTGTTGGCTGGGCTGCTGTGCGCCAGCCTCTGTGTCCGTGCGCTGGCATTCATCCGGGTGCTGTGCCCATCCATGTCTAGATGCTAGAGGCTGGGGTTACCAGGATCAGAGGCTCGGGAGCCTTACTGCCTTGGCAAGAGTCTTGCCAGGGATGGGAAAGGCCACTCCTGTCCTCATGCAGGTCATATCCAGGCCACTGGCCTAGGATGCGGCCCCTGGTAGGTGGTGCATGGGGAGAGAAGGGGGTTCCAGGCCTGCATCCATGTCTTTTAGCAGGGAATCCTCAGGCAAGTCCTTGCGCCTCTGAGCCTCCACTTCCTCTCCTGACCAACAGGGACAAAGCTCTGTAGCTCACAGACAGATGCCTGGGGAAGCGAGAGAGCCCTGCAGGTGCTGCTGAATGTGGAGCTTGGCGCATTATTTGTCCTGGAGGAGGAGTGGAAGCTCCTGGATTTCCACTGCAGGTCGGGGTTGCTTGGCAATTGGCCCCTGCCCACCTGTCTGACTTCACCTCCTCCGAGCCTGGCTCCTCCCTCTGCTCTAGGGCATCCCCGTGGCTGCTTTCTGCTTCAGACCTTGGTGCCCTTGGGGCCAGTCTGGTTCCTTCTCTTCCCTCAGGTTCCCTTTCTTGTCCCCTCCCTGGGTGGCCTCGCTGACTGCTCTAGGGCAGGCACCTGCTGTGCTCCCTCCACCCCTGCTTAGCTTGCCTTCAGAGCCCCTGCTAGGGCCGAGGCAGGAGCCTCTTGGTTTCCATTTGCCACCTGGCTGGATTTCCAGCCTTGGGCTCTGCAGCCTTGTCTACTGCCTCACTCCCTGCCCTGTCCCTGGTCCTGTGATGGCGTCCAGCACACAGTTGTCCTCAACTACTTTGTGTGGACTCTGCAGAGGCTGTTTTGGTGCCACAAAATCCTGACTTGAACTTGGGTGGGAATCTGAAATCCTGGCTCCACGACTCCCTGGCTGCATGAGCGGGACTCCCTGCCTGAGCCTCAGTTTACCCCTCTGTCCCATGAGGCTGAAGTGGGTGACACTGGAGCTGGCATAAGGAATGAATGAGGTCACCTGCACCTGTCACCCTGGCCAGGACTGATAACAATAGGAGTGGCGGGGATTATCAAGCAACCTCTGTGCACTGGTTGACATTTTAACTGAGTTGATCCTCACATCAGCCCAAGGAGGGGGGAGGGTTACTAACCCATTTTGCAGATGGAGACATGGAGGCTCAGAGGCCTGAGACCCAAGCCAGGTAAAGCGCTTGTTTCCCCAGCCAGCTGGCAGAGGCAGTGGTTTTCACAACTCAGGAGGACAGGAAGTTGCGCGGCCCTAGTCCGAGTTGCAGCTGTGTGCTGACTTGCTGTCACCCAGGGCCCGATTCTCCCTGCGCCTCTGAGGGCACAGGTGCAGAAGCCAGCACTCAGCCGGACAGCTTGGGAGGCTGGGGTGAGCGGGGCGGAGGCCACTTGGCTCTGGCCAGCAGTCACCAAGCAGGAAGGCAGGCCTGGGATTGCCAAATCTTTGAACTTTTTAAGAGAAGCAGAAAATTCGGATTTTGCATGTGAAATCTGATTTTCAAATGTTGGCAACAAATAAAAAAAGAGCAAGAGAAGGGAGAGGCTCTGTGCCCAACAAAGCCCGTTTGTGGGCTGCACTGGGACTGAGGGCTGGCTTTCGGCAATCCCTGGAGACACCCAGTACCTCCGGAGGCCTTCTGCCCTTGGGCACTTGGTAAGATGACTCACGCGAGAAGTGACAACTGCCCAGCACCCCGCGACTCACGCGAGAAGTGACGACTGCCCAGCACCCCGCGACCTTATCATCGAGCTCTCTCCCCACTCCCATCCTAGTTTTCCTACAGCCTTGTATTATTCCCGTAAGTAATATCATCACCACTGAACAGGTTGACAAACCAAGAATGAGAGGGCTCAAGTAACTTGTCCAGGACCACACAGTTAATTAAAGGCAGAGCCAGGTGGCAAAGCTGTCCCCTGCTCTGGAGCTCACTTGTGTGATCAGCACGCCATCCTGCCACGGTGTCCCCTGTGCGCTTTGTGCAGGTCCCTGCCTGCCGGGAGTCCCCATCCCAGCCTCCTGGGGACTGCTGCGTTGGCTGACCTCAGGACTGATCCGGCACAGTTCTGACCCAGAAGGAGGCAGGGCCAGGTCCTCTGCCCCTGCCAGAATCCTGCCTTCTCCTCTCCCCAGGTTTCCTGCTGAGGCAGGTTGTGCAGGTCCACTGTCCTGATGCGAATCTCCAATAGCCCAGTGCAGGCCAAGGGAGGCAGGTTTCTTTCTCAGGAAGCCCTGGCTGGGGAGCTGGCCAGTCCCCTCAGCAGAGCTACTGTTGGTTTTGCCTAATCTCTGGAGCAACTGCTGAAATCCCCAGGGCCACTGCAGCAGGTGTGCCTGTGTTCAGATGTGTCTGCGTGGGTGGGGACTCTGTGGGGTGCTGGGTACCAGGGTGTGTTGGCCACGCATTGCATGTGCCTGCTGCATGTGAGTGCTGTGGTCAGGGCAGGCACTGCCAGAGACTGAGCACATGTGCGCATGTTCTGTGTGTGCTCACAGGTGGGTTTGGGCATTTGGGGTAGCTCCAGGGCTTTGTAAAAATAGAGGTATAGCTTGGAAATAATAAGGTGTGCCAGTCTCAGAGGTGCAGCTTGGTGGGATCTTACAGGGCTTACCACTGCACACCCATTGTCTGGGTCAGAGACTCCCTTGGGTCCCTTCACAGATGACGCTGAATGTGACAGCTGTTCTGTCCTCTGTCGTATGCAGCAGGGTTTGTGTTCCCAAAGGTGTTTCTTTTTTTCTTTTTTTCTTCTTCCAATACTAGGAATTGAACTCAGGGCCTTTGTACTCAGGAGCCAATCCTCTTTTTATTCTTTCATTTTGAGGCAAGATATTGCCAAGTCACTAAGTTGCCCTGGCTGGGCTCGAACTTGTGACCTGTCTGCCTCAAGAGTGCTGTAATTATAGGTGGCCGTCACCACATACCCTGGTTTCCCAGTGACAGAGCCCAGGCTTCAAAGAGATGAGGTACAGCTTCTACTGTAACTGGAAGGGACTTTGTCACCATAGAAGCCCTGTAGTATCTGTCACCACAGCCCAGGCAGGAGGTTGTATGTTACTGTGGATGGAGACCTGTGTTTACAACCACACAGGGGACTTGCGGTACAATGCTTGCTCTGCTACTTGTTTTCCTTATGATCCTGGACAAATTTCTTTGCCTCTCTGGCCCTCAGTTTCTCCACCTGTAAAATGGGAACAATGCTAGGCCCTAGTTCATGAGAATGTTACAAAGCCCAGAAGGGACAAGGATACTAATGATTACTGCCACACTTGGAGTGTTTGCTCTGTGAGGGTGCTGCCATCCCATTTAATTGTTCCAGCAGTACCATAAAGATATCACTGCGGTGGTGCCCATTTTACAGAGGAGAAAACTGAGGTGGAATGGTTGTTCAAGTGTAGTGCTTGGATTTCAGCCCAGATCTGCTTTGACTCCAAAGCCCAGTGCACTTAACCCTGGAGGAGTGGTTAGTCAAGAAACTTCACAATTGGTCTGGCCTGGGCCCAAGCCATCAACAGGATGCTGGCCATAAATAAACAAATTGTACATTCTCCCAGCCTGGTCTTATCCATTACACACTCAGCTGTGTTAAATGGGATTAATCCAGGAAATGAGATTATAGGTGTCAAACAGCTTAGAGATCCACAAAACACCCCACAGGCCTTGGTTTCTATTTCTTCTTGAACTGGTGGAAGGAGAACCGGCCCTGGGGGAAGGAGAGCAATCTGGGCTTCAGTCCTGCTCCTGCTGTTCACTCGCTGATGAACTTGGTAAATGCAGGAAGGAAGTTTCCAGAAAGAGAAGCCAACAGGGCCAGCCCTGCTGAGGAGGTAGCGGCTGTTGGCTCTCGGACCGTCTCGGGCCCTGTCCCTGCGCTGCTTAGAAGAGAGTGGTCAAGCCAGACCCATGAGCAGATGGATGCCTTTAGCTCTGTCCCGTCATTCAAATAAGGGATTGTGTGTTAGAGTTTCTAAGAAACAGCTCAGAATAGAAAGTAAGTATTTAATGGCTACCATACAACTTGGCCCCATTTCAAGCCTGTGACCTGCTGAGTTAGGACACACACACACACACACACACACACACACACACACACCCCAGAAAAAGTTCCACCTCACAACCAGCACACCCCTTGCCTCTGTCATCTCCCAAATGTCCTCGTCCCATGTAGCCACTCATCTTGCATTTGGCTGTTGTTCCCAGGCAAACACTGATCTATTTTCTCTCAGTATAGATGACCCCGCTTTTTCTAGGCATTTAGGTAAATGAAACAGCACAGCGTGCAGACTTTCACGTCTAACTTCTTTCACTTGATGTCATTGGTATTGTGATTTATTTCCACTGCACCATGTCCTTTTTCCTCCCCATGTAATATTTTACTGCATGGATCTACCACAATCCATTTTCCCCACACCTTTGTATGGTTGTCTGGGTTGCACACAGCTTTTGGCTCTTATGTGTTAAGTTGCCAACAGCACTGGTGCATATGCTTTTATTTCTCTTTAGTAAATACCTAGCTGTGCAAAGGCCGGGATGTGCAGGCTGTTTCCAGGGTGACTGAGTCATTTCGTATCCCATAGCAACTCTATCTATCTATCTATCTATCTATCTATCTATCTATCTATCCATCCATCCATCCATCTATCTATCTATCTATCCATCTATCTATCTATCTATCTATCTATCCTCTATCTATCATTGTTGTTGATACAGGATCTCTTTATGCAGCTCAGACTTGTAGTGATCCTTCTGTCTCAACCTCCCCAGCACTGGGATTATGGGCTTGTGCCACCACATCTGGTCTCAGTGGCTGGCACTATGCACCCAGTGTCCAGGGCCTGGTATGGCATGCAGTACTGGGGATCAAACTCTGGGCTTGGTGCTTGAGAGGCAGGCGCTTAGACTGATGAGCTATCTAAGCCCAGACACATGGTTTCTTTTTCCTTTTTTTTTTGTTGGTGGCACCTTGTGCTTGCCAGGCAAACATTTACTCCACTGAGCTATCTCTCCAGTCCCTAGATGCATGGTTTCTGATGGCTGGAGCTAGGTGGGGAAATGCTGGCTGGGGCCATGAAGAGGCTGAGCCTGGGGCCTCACTGCCTGGCTGCTGGTTGATTTAGGAGGTAACAGATGGCAGAACAAGGGCCAGTCATGGGACTCACAGGGAGACAGGCTCTGTACACGACTTCAGGAAGGGCTTTCTGTGAGTCAGAGCTGCGTTGCAATGCAAGGAATTTCCCAAGCCAGTAGGCAGCTTGCTCTCGCTAGGAGCAGTCAGCCTGTGAACCGCTGGTTGAGCAGTGGGGCTTGGATAGATTTCCAGTGAGGGTTCCTCTTGGCACTGAGCAACGTGGTCCTGAAAGTCTTGATAGCAGCCTCAGTCTGGATGCTCAGATGCTCCTGAGTTGGAGCAGGCCACCACCTGCACAGCCCTGTCCCTGCCCAACACCTAGTACCACCACTGCCTTGGCTTCTCCCTCAGGCCCTTGTCTCAGCGGGTCTCGAGATACCTGGGCAAGATCAGGTCTGGGAAGCAGGTGCAAGATGCCTCTAGGACCCACCCTCTCCATCCTGGATGCTGTGCCTGAGGCTCAGGGGCCTCCCCACCCTTTCCCGCGTCCCTGAGGGGGCTGCTTCTAATCTGACCTGCGCCTGATCCCAGCTGAGGTGAGGGTTCACCTGGTAACCCGCGCTTGCACCCAGAGAGCAGAGTGCTGTGCCTTACCTCGCCTCCTGTGCTTTGTATGTCTCAGTGTCTGATCTGGTCAGTGATGTCCTCAAGTCCCAAGGGGACACCATCAAAGAAGTATTTCTTCTGGACTATGTTAACCCCACTTGATAGTTCAGTTAGAAAATAGACCCTACACCCACTGAGGAAGCCATGGCTATAGAACGTGAGCTTCCTGTGGGTGCTAGTCACTTTCTCAGTTGCTCCCAAGAGCCCTTCCTCCTGGTGTTCATGCCCTTTGGGTTCCCTCCCCGATTTTGTGCCAGGATGAGTCTCGATGGCCAATAAAAGATGAGAGAACTGGCTGGGTGTCCCTTCTAAGATTTGGTTATGAAGGATACTGCTGCATCTGCCCTGGTTATTTTCTGCCTGTCTCAGAGGCCAGTTGTTCTGTCGAGCACCCTTATGGCCAAGTCTCCTGAGAGCTGCTGGTCAGAAACTGCAACCTCTCTGGGTAAGCCAGAGAGTGGGTGAGGTCTCAAGGAGACTGACCCTCTGCTTAAATGCCCCTTTGTCAAAGTCATCCAGAGAAACAGGTCAATTTCTAACCCTCAGAAACTGGGCAAGACAGCAAGTACCATTTTAAATCATGAAGTTTTGGGGCTCGTTTGTTACACAGCAAAGGTAACTGATGCTCCCTGCTAGGTGTCTGAGGTTCCAATCACTTTCTCCTATCTTACCTCACACAACTCAATGTGAGCCTGGTGCACTGTGGGTAGCCTTTAGCTCTAGCGCAGCTGATTGGGTGAGGGGAATCACCTGACTCAAGCTGAGCCTATTAAATTGTCCCTTCTAGTAATTTTTCTCTTCTTCTCTTTTTCTTCTTCTTCCTGTTTTGCTTCTCTCAAGTTCTTGCAATGGAAGAAGACTAAATCAAATCATAGTGTAACTGAGCTGGAAGCAGGAGGTCAGCTCTGGTGTGGAGCAGCCAGGCTGGTTTGCAGAGAAAAGTTTCATCAGCTAGAATCTGAGACTAGGGGCATAGGTGGTACAGAGGGCCAGGGCAGGGTCTATGCTTGTGGTTGTTGAATTCTGGGAAATTCCTTGGATGCTTAAGACCACCTCCTTTTGGTTTGACCTTCCTGAAGCATCTGCTTCCCCCCCCCCCCTTAATCTAATGATCTCATGGCAGACGACTTTGTGGATGCCACATCTGAGTAGGCACGGAACGTGCTGCTGAGTAGGCTGCCCTGCCTCACTGACCCTGCCTCCCACGCCCTTCTGGTTGGATGCCTGTTTCCAGCTTCGGCATTGTAAACAATGCCATGATGAACATCTTCGGCGCTAGAAATATTTTCACATCTTGGGCTTTATCTCTCAGTGCTTTTCCTAGAGGCGGGATGTGTAGGCCAAAGAGTACAGACCTCTTTGGGCCATAACAATGCCCTGCTAGATGACTTACTTCCTGGACAAAGGAACCAGTGCTTGCTTCCCCCAGCAGTAGATGAAAATCCCCCCGACTCCCCCCTGCCAAGACTAGGTTGGTCTCACCAGGGTCGTGCACTCCTGCTGTTTATCAGGCTGCAGTGACATGCCTGGGATGGGGCAGGGACAGAGGAGTCCCTGATGTCACACTACTTAGACAGCAGCCATGTGGTGCCAGGCCTCTTGGGGATAAACAAGTCAGCCAAGATCTATGTCGCTTTATTTAAAATGAAGTGGATTCTAAACACCACTTAAAACTACATTAATAATGGTGTTGGTGTGTTATTCATCTCCGAGAAGTGACAGATGTTTCCCTCCACAAAATGCTGCAGTGACGAGTGTGAGAGGGAGTTGGAGATTAATTACCCTCTGCCAGGGGCTCATTACCTCTTGCCTAGGCGACCTCCTGAAGGCCCCCCTGTCCCTGGCCTGACACCCACCCTCTCCTGGTGCACCCAGGTCTCCAGGCAGATGTGGAGTAGTAGTTTGGGAAGTCGGCCTGGTGCTGGGCCTGGGGTGAGGTGGCTGGGCTTGGCCTGGGGTCTGCCGCTGAGCATCTGGTGCTCCGGTGTTCCTTTCCTCAGATCAGCACTCTGGTTTGCATTTGGGTCACATCTGCTCCTTTCTCAGTCCTGGAGTGGCACACGTGGTGAACACCACACCCCCACAGCCCTATTCCAGGGGCAGGCATGTTATAGCCAGGAGTCACTTTTTAAAATTTATTTATTTATTTGGTACAAGGTCTCGCCATGCAGCTCAGACTCACAGTGATTCTTCTGTCTCAGCCTCCCCAGGGCTGTGATTGCAGGTGTGCACAACCATGTGTGGTTTCGGTGGCCAGCTCAGTGCACCCAGGGTTTGTGGGTGGCATGGCATGCAGAATGGGGATTGAACTTGGTGGCCAGGTAGGTGCTTAGGCCGTTAAGCTATCTCCCTGACTCCAGAAGCTAGCTGCCTTTGAGACCAGCCAAGCCATTGTTCAAAAGTGGTGCTTGTTCCACGTGGAGCCAGCTGGGTCATGCGAAGCCTGGATCCAGCTATGCCTGAGGTTTACTCTTCCACATCCCGGTTATGTGAGCCAAATCTTTCTTTTCACCAAGTCAGTTTGAATTGGGTGTTTGTCAACTGTAAACAAAAGCTCTGTAAACGATACACAGGATGACCTTGAAGAAGTCCTTTCTCTTGCACGTCTCAGGTGCTCCGCCTGCAAATGAATAGATCAGATTCTCTGAAATCCTTCCAACTTAGAAGGTTCAGATGTCCCAGCTGGGCAGTGGGATCTGTGTGCTGTAGGTCCCAGATGGACAGGCTGGCTCCTGTGGGGACTCTGGGGCAAGCTTTCCCGAGACTCCAAAGGGCTTCAGGGTGAATGAAGCAAAGTGCTCTGGGCCAGAGGGAGGCCCAGAGACACCTTGGGGTTCCACAGTCCGGAGCACTGTGACCAGCAAGGAACCAGAGGTGCCACTGCTACTCCGTGTCCCTCGGGAGCTCCCTAGCACCTCCAGGACGAGGCCTCACCTCTTGACCCTGGTCGACAGCGCCCTAGGTGGAAGAGCTCACATGGCTTGTGGGATACTGACTGAGTGAACGAGCTTCGTAGCCAGGCCCCCTGGCCCACCCTCGGGCTTGCATCTTGCACACAGCGCTGCCCTTGCTGTTTCCTGGAAGTTTTGCATTTTCTCTTCAGCATTCAGTCCAGGCTCACAGACCCCTGGGCCACCAGTAATTTGTGGAACCCGATTGTGTGCTGGGTGCTGGGTGCTGAACTCCTTGGTGCTTAATCCTTGCAGGGTGCAGCCGGGGGAGGGGATGTTGGTGGGGATGAGCACCACGCAGGGATGGGGCATGCTGGAGGGGGGTGTTTTTCTTTCTTGTGGGTGGCCAGTGAGGGCTTCTCCAACTTGGTGACGTTTTGGTGCAGAACTAGAAGAGAAAAGGGTATGAGAGGTGCGGATCTGGAGGAAGGTGTCCAGGCAGTGGAGGCAGACGCTGTAGAAGCCCAAGGTGGGCACAAGCTGGGAATTTTCTGGAATGTTCCAGACCCTGGTGACTGCATGGGAAGGGCCAGGGGCACAGGACGAGATCAGAAGGTGGCAGCGGTGGATGGAAGGGGCAGCTGTGCCACTGTAGAGGCCACATCCTGGCCTCTGCCCCAAGGGACAGGATGAGGTAGAGGCAGGGAGATGGTCTGGGCACCGTGGTGTGGCCCTTCTTGCTGTCCCTGACCCAGGCCCCAGGGGTCCAGCAGAAACCTAGAGTGGCGGCAATGGGAACGGCAGGAATGACCAGGGTCTGGATACATTCTGAGTTCAGGTGGGGTGGCAGGATTTACAGAGATGGAGTGTTGGTGAGGGGAGGATACAGGGACCATGGGGAGAGATGTCACTGCTCCAGGGGCGGGTCCCCGCAGAGCAGGTGGGGCAGGTGGACTTTGACATGCCCATGTCTTAGCCGTGTGTGCAGCTGGAAATGACGGTGGACAAAAATCTGGGGTGCTAGGGCAAGGGGGAAGGAGGGTGTAGGTACAGCCCCAGGCTGTACCGGCTCCTAGGAGGGAGGGACGGAGCAGGCAGGGAGGAGCCCGGAGACAAGAATGCCAGAGAGACACCAGCAGACGTCAAGGGAGTAAAAATTCTGAGAGTCCCCCGTGGCCGAAGCGCAGTAGGACTTGGCCACGAGCTGGGCAGCAGGCAGGTTCTGGGTGACCTTGCCAAGGGTAGCCAGGACCAGAGCAGAAGCCTAAATGGAGCAGGCTGGGGAGGGGGTCAGAGGGTAGCAGAGGGGGATCAAGGGTCAGGGGTCAGGGGTCAAAGGCCATCTCTAGAGCAAAGCCTGTTCACAACAAGGGACCAGACTGGGATCATCTTGGAGAAATGTTCTAGAGGGAGGGAGGAGGGGACAGAGGGCATCTTGGGTTTGGGAATCCAACTGGAGTTATGTCTGACCGGAAGCTAGCTGCTAGAGGGCTTTGAGTGCTTTATCTCATTATTATTATTATTTTTTAAATGCCCTCTGGCTGCTGAGAGGGAGACTCTGGGAGCCTTTGATCTGGGCACCCTGGCATGGCCCTTCCTGCTGCCCCTGACCCAGACCCCATGGGCTCCCAATCAGGCCTGGCCTCTGCCCCACTGTCCTTGATCACAGCTGAGCTGTGTGGGCCCTCACCACCCTCGCAACAGAAGCTGGGGACAGTGGCACGCTGGGGAATGAGGTTCTTTGTTCTAGGCCCCCACTGCAGGGCCTAGTGGAGGCTGAAGCGCCCTCTGACACCCACAAGAGAGGGCCAGGAAGTGACCAGCTATGTTAACTCCTCAGGGGTTGTGGGGCCATCTTGGGGCCAAAGACCACAGAGCCCTGGGCATTGAGAACCCCATTCCCGCTGCACCTTGGTGTTACTCGGCTGGGGACTGCTTTCTCCCTCTGTGTCCTTCTCAGATGCCCAGGAGCCACCAAGCTCCACTTCCGGTGCCCCTAAGGGTACTCAGAAAGATCCCTCACTGTGTGAAGACACAGTGGTCCTGGACAGGAGGCTGCCCCGCTGCTCCTCGTGTGCAGGGCGGGAGGTGGCTCAAGGTCAGAGCCGTGGGCAGGGCTGGGGCTGAACCCGCAGCCTCCTGGGGATCCACTTTCTTATGTTCCCTGCAAAGTCTCAGAGCTGCACTTGACGGGGTCACTCGAGGTCGTGTGTTGTGATTGTCACTATGTGTAGGGCAGGTGTCTTAGTTACTTTTTACTTGTTGCTGGGACAAATACCTGACACTCAAAATGAAGGAAGGAAAGGTTTATTTAGCTCACAGTTACTGGAGGTTTCAGTCCATATTTGGCTGGCCCAAGGCTGAGTGGAACAGGGCAGAGAGCATCCAGTTCATGGTGGCAGAACAGCAACAATATGGTGACAGAGGCAGCCAACCAATCAGGGCAGCAGAGCAACAGTGAGAGTCTGTCTCTCTGTCTCTTTTTAAATTACATCAGGCTCTCTGCCTCAGCCTATCCGCCTCAGGCCACACTCAGTCTCAGCAGTACTCAGACTATAATCTCAACAGTACTAAAACACGTAATCCCAGTGGATCATCATTCAACTCTCAAACTCTAGAAGTCCCTGCCTCATGATTGCATGAGGCTTTGGGGGGACAACTAGACATAAACCATAACAGCAGGGTAGGGACCACCCAGGTCACACGGCCAGTTAGTAGCTGGCATTTTGGGGGCCCAGAGCATGTTTAGCCTCAGCTCTGCTGTGTGATTGTCTCTTTGGAGGACAGTGACTCCTCCATGGGACTGTGGGCCGACACCTGGGGCAGGGCTGCTTTGGTCAGCACAGCATCCCCAGTAAGGCATGTCCTCTGGACGGTGTCCTCTGGATCATCTCGCAGAGCCATGGTGTCCCATTAGAGTGCCAGCCCCATGCCTGGGGGCTTCAAGCCTTCATATCCAAAGGAATGAATCTGTAACTGTGGCATGCTCAGCCCCGGGTGGGTGGCAAGGAAGGCTGCAGAGAGGGGTGCCCTCACAGGTCCCGGGCATGGTCAGCCAGCTGGGAGGGAAGTCGCTCTGGGGCTAGGTGGGGTGGTCCCTGGAGCACGCTGAGTGCCTCACTTAGGGGGCACAGCCAGCAATTGGGGGCTGGAGCTCTTCAGGCCCGTCAGTCAGTCGGGAATTCCCATCCAGGCTCAAGCTTAACCTCCCTTCTAAATGATGTTTTCTGAACAGGGAGTGGGGCAGGGCCTCTGTTTCCCATCCTCCCTGTCCTTTTCTGCTTTCTTGGGAGCCACCGGGGTTGCAGGGAATTACACACCAAAGACCTTCCATGCTGTCTGCTCAGATCCCTTTCTGGGAACAGGTTCTGTCAGGATTTGACACTGTGGAAGGAAGGTTCTCTGTCCTTGTGGAGGTGCAGCTTCCAGCGGATCTCGAGAGGGAAGCAGGGCTGGGGTTGGGAGCTCCCTGGAATCTCTTCCCTGCCCCAGCTGCCCCCAGAGAAGGCAGTAGGGACCCATCAGCTGGCCCAGCCTCAGCAGGCACCGGGCCTGACCCCAGCCTCCTCCCTGCTGTAGCCTCCAAGCAGTGGCTCCTTCTGGGCTTTGGGCCTTGGCCAGAGTGGCCTGGCCAATCCTTGTCTCCCACGGTGCCTCCCAAACAAGCTGCGGGGCTCCTGGGGTTCTACCCTTGGGGCTTTATCTGTTCAGAGAAATGAAGACGACCTTTGGCTCTTAATGCTGTGATGCCTCAGTTTCCCACTTTGCTCGGCCTCATCTGCACCCAGGCTGAACACTGTGGGAGAAGGCGTGTGTGTGTGTCTGTGTGTGTGCATGTAAGTGTGTGTACGCACGCGTGCATACTCATGCATGCGTGCTGGGGCCTGGTGGGCCATCAGAGCCCATCCTGCCTCTGCCCTGCTCCGCTGGTGTGGTGGGCAGGTGTCTTGGGCCTCACCTCTGTGACCAGGTCCCTGAGGCTGAGCCCCTTCTGACAGAGACAGCTCTGTGGTGGGGAAGGCAGGAGCCAGGATGTCCTGCACCCTCACCCTGGACAGCATTCACCATGACCGTGGAGCTTCTGTCCAGGACGGTGTCCCAGGCCCGCGGCTCTGCTGCCCTCATCTCTCCAAGTAGACCACTATGAAGCGGCTCCGAGCAGGATTTACTACGAACCAGTTGGCTTTCTGAGTTTGTGTGTGAGTTTGCCAGAGCCCTAGGTGGGCAGTGGACTCATAGCAAGAAGCTGGGATGCCTCGAAGGATAAGATAAGGCCACAGAGGGCTGGTGGTGGTGGTGGTGGTGGTGGGGTGGGGCTCCAGCCCCAGCTAACTTTCAGATGGTGGCTGTAGACTTCCTGCGGCCTTCCTGGAGGTAGCAGAGGTTCTCCTAAATTAACATTATGTATTACTTGGTGAAGTCCCTGAAGAGATTCCCAGGTCCAGCCCATTCCTGCATTTCTCCAAAATCCTCTTTTGTTTGAAAAGCTAAATATGGATGCCCAGAGAAGTTCTTTGTCTAAAACCCCAGAAAATCTCAAATTCTGTGAGAGGGTATTTGGTCCTCCTGAGTCCTGAAGTCATATCATTTGTCTCATTTATTTAAGCGTTTGTCATCCACCTGCTTGGGAGATTGTGAATCAGTCTGAAATAACTAAGGGATATTATTAATGCAATAGCATTCATTCATTCATTCATTCATTCATTCATTCATTCATTCATTCATTCCAGACAGGTCTTTGGTCTGTAGCCTAGGCTGTCCTCGAACTCACAGCGATCCTCCTGTCTGGGCCCCTTGAGTGCTGGAATTACAGGTGTGCTCTCTCTGATCCTTCCAGTCCAGAATGGTTTTGCTAGGTTCCTGGTTGCAGAGCGCCCTCTGGTGGTAACTCAGGAACACTGCTGTATTGCTCTGTCTAGACCACGGAGGCCAAATTCTCTGCTTTGCTAGGCCATGGCAGGGTGTGGGAGTGTGAGTGTGGGGTGTAGAGGTCCTGGTGGGTTGGAGAGCAGAAGCAGGGAAGACAGTTTTCTTTTCTTTTTGGGGAGAGTGGAAGCCAGGCTGCTCCATTTCCTGGGATGCATGATGGACCCCAAATGCAAACCCACCAGCCTCTTCCTCAGATAAGACAGTGCCTGGCTGGGATAGCTCCCTTGTTTTTCAGGTCTCTGTCTGGTGAGTAGAGGTGGGCTCTTGTCACTGTGAGCTGAGTAGCACTGAGCCTACTCTGTGGGTGAGGGGCCTGAGTGCTGGAGACCCCAGTGACAGGCACTGCAGCCTCTCAGGCTCAGGCCTCATCCCTTCCCTGGCCTCCCTGAGGACTCAGGCCTCCTGGCGGGACCCAAATGTGTCTCTCCCTTCTCTGGATGAAAAGGTCCATCCTGGAGTCCACTTGTTTGGGAGATTGTAAATCTAGAGTCTGTAGCTTTTCTTTTCATTTTATTTATAAATTTTTAAAACATGACTTATTTATTTGGTGCAGGGTCTCCTTACACAGCTGGAACTCATAGTGATCCTCCTGTCTCAGCCTCTCCAGTGCTGGGATTACAGACATGTGGCACATGCCTGGTTTTGGTGGCCGGTACCAGGGATTGAACTTGGGTCCTTGTGCTTGCTAGACAGGCACTTAGATCACTGAGCTATCTCCCCAGCCTCCTTGTTTTCATTTTAAACCCTGACAACATACATGCAACATAAAATTCACTGTCTTCACTCTCATATGTCCAGTTCAGCAGTACTAAGTCTATTTCAGTCATTTGGGTGACCATTGTCAGCATCTTTCCATCTTCCCGAGCTCCCATCTCCCTCTCATTCCTGACAACCACCATCCAGCTGCTGTTTTTTATACATTTTGACTTGTAGGGACTTTGTGTAAGTAGGAGGACTTATCTGTCCTCTTGCATTGGGCTGGTGTTGTGTGACATGCATCCTCAAACTTCACCTATAGGCTGGGTGTGGTGGTGCACACCTGTGATCCCAACTTCTGGGAGGCTGAGGCAGGAGGATTGCTGTGAGTTTGAGGCCAGCCTGAGCTACACAGTGAGTTTAAGAGTTCAAGGCCAGCCTGAACTGGATAGCAAGAACCTGGCTCCATCCAAAAAAGATGCAACTCCAGTGAGTAGCATGTGTCCGAATTTCTTTCATTTTTTTAAAGGCCAGGTAACATTTCCTGAATGTCTATACCACATTCTGTTTCTGTTGACCTTTCTTTCCTCAATGGAGCCTTGCATTACTTCTGGCTTTTGTGCTATTGTAAATAACGCTGCTGTGTACATGTGGGCTGAACAAATATCAGTTCAAGCTCCTGCCTTCAGTTCTTCTGAGCACATCCTCAGGAGAGAGATTGCTGGGTCATCTCGCGCTTTTACATTTAACTTCTGGAGGAGGTGCAGCACTGTTTCCCACTCAACTGCGCTGTCCTATATTCCTGCCAGCAGGGCATAGGCTTCCGGTTTCTCCACAGCCTCCCTAACACTTCGAATTTTCTAGCTTCCTATGCTAATATGCATGAAGTGGCATCTCACTGTGTTCTGATTTTTTTGCTTGTTTATTTGCTGGGACTCACTGTATAGCCCAGGCTGGCCTCAAATTTGCGGGATCTTCCTGCCTTAGCTTCCCAAGTGCTGGGATTACATGTGTGTACCACCACACCCCGCTTCATTGTTTTTAAATATGCATTTCTCCAAGTATTAGTGATGTTGGACACCCTTTTGTTTGCTTACTGGTCTGAGAACTTGTAAGAAAAGAAATTCATGGGGCTGGGGAGATAGCTCTGAGGCACAAGTGCCTGCGTGGCAAGTGCAAGATCGTGAGTTTGAACCCCGGTCCCGCAAAAACAAAAACAAAAACAAAAACAAAAACAAAAAAAAAAAAAAAGAAAAGAAATTCATATTCCCAGGCTTGTCCTGGGGCTGATTGGAGAAAATTCTGGGGCCATGGACCTTTTTTTTTTGCGGTAGCAGGGATTAAACTCAGGACCTTGTACTTGTCAGGCAGGCACTTATACCACTGAGCTATCTCCCTGGCCCTTGCAGTCTGGGTTTTAACCAGCCCACCCTCCCTCCAGGTTGGTCTGATGCAGGCACATTGGAGAGCCTGGTATGGTTCTGGTATGGGCGTTGTGCCAGGCACATTGTTTCATTTATGATGCTGTCATTCTCCCACTTGGCAGAGGAGAAAACCGAAGCTCAGAGAAGTGGAGTCACTTGCCCAAAGTCCGGGGGAGCCAGAGGTCTAAGCCTTTCCTCTGTGTGGTCTCACCACTGGCGTGCAGCGTGCACCTGCGGTGGGTTTTCCTACATGGCCAGCAGGGGGAGCGCTTGACCCAGGACTCCGCGTCTGGGTGGGGCAGCAGGAAGCGTGGCTAGCAGAGGGCAAGGGTGCAGGGGCTGCAGAAGCAGGGCGGTGCTCGGGGCTCAGGCTATGCTGTCAGTCCCACGCTTCTTATCCCGCTCTCGTCTCTCCTTGAGCTCCTAGCCCCTGCGTGCAAAGAACGCTGGGCTGGGGACGCTGGACCACTTGACAGAAGCTTGTGCGGTCCCACTATTCAACTGTGTAACCTGGGGTATGTTGCTGAACCACACTGAGCCTCGGTTTCTCCATCTCTAAAGTGCCTTGAAGGTCCGTGGAAGATGCTCCTGGCAGGGACTTGCAGTCGGGTGCCCCTACCGGAAGGGCTGAGATGATGATACCTATTCGGGGGACCGGAGACCTGGGTGTTTACTGGGTATTACACGTCCGCTGAGCGCAGCAGGGCAGAGTACAGTGAGTGAGGACGGGAGGACAGAGCCACAGGCATTGCTGTGTTTGCTTCTTTCCAGCTTAGCCACCCCAGGGAAAGAAAGCGCTTCTCCATCGATATCCTAGCATAAAATCCCAGGGGGAGATCTGATTGGCTGGCCTTGTCCATTCCTTGGCCAATCACCGTGGCCAACTGTGGATGAGATGTTTCAATTGGCTGGATATAGGTCAGGGAGACATCTCTGTGGTCCTGGGGGATTAGAGTAATTAGCATCCCCTAACCCCTCAGATACCCTACTGTATTCATTCATTCATTCATTCATTCAATTTTCACAACCATGATCCCATTTGACAGGTGAGAGGACTGAGGTGAGGGAGTGCAGTGGCCCTGGGGTTTAAGCTTGTCCGGTTCTGCAACTTGTTTCCACACTCCAGGATGAGACACAGCCCAGCCCTGGTCCAGTGGACCCGTGGAGTAGTGCTCCTCTCCTTTCTCTTAGGAAATTGGGGCAGACCAACTTTGTCCCCAAGGAGCCAGACAGAGCTGCCCAGTTAGAAGCCTCTGTGGATACAGCCCCAGCCTGGTGGGGCTGTCCCAGATGACAAGGCTGCCCCACTGGGAACCTGGAGCAGAGTATTTGGGTCCAATCCCTGCTTCCTGTCACCTGGACAGAGGCCTCTTAGTGCGAGGGGCCGGGGGAGGCTCCTCCACCCTGTGCTGCCTGCAGTGTTATCTTTGGAGCTGGGGCTGGGCCCTGGGCTGTGGGCTCACCGGGGGCCAGGTGGGCCTCTGCTGGGTACACAAACACCACCCCTCGGTCCAGTGCTGAGGAACAAGGCGAGACTTCAGCAGGACTTGATAAGGTTTCCAAAAACAGGATCAGGCGCTGGGAAGGCTGCATTCCTCTTCCTGCCGGCAGTTGCTAATTTATGCTAATCAGATGCATGAAAACCCCAAGTCCCCAGTGGTCCCGGGGGTATGGGGAGGATCCAGCTGGCTGGGCAGGAGGATGAAGGGGACCTGTGTTCCTCGGGCCTGCCCGCTCTTTGCCCTTCTCCGGGCCCCTGTTCCCCAGAGCTTCTGCCCTAAGGGGCCAGGGGGGTTGAGGACTGTGGTCTGAGTGCTGGGTGCTGAGAAAGGGTCAGGGCTACCCTCTGCCTGGTGGGAAAGGGAGAGGCGATAGTGATGGCCAGGCACTGCGCTGGTCCTCAGTGGGTGTTGCCCGCTGCTCCCCTCCAATCCTCAGGGTGGCCCCAGGGAAAGTGGGCAGTTCCAGGACTTGCTCAATGTCACCTGGAAATGGAAGCACTTGGTGACAGCTCTTGCATCCGTGAATAGGAGCTGAGCTCCTGGACTGGCTGTATACAGCTGTGCCCCTCCTCAGTGGGGGGAGGGGGTGGCAGGAGTGCTTCTTGCCAGTGGCATTGCGGGGTAAATGCTACGAGGACCCTAGTGACTAGAGCCCAGTGGAGTTGGCCAGGACTGTGGAGTTGCGCTGGTGCCTAGTGGCTCTGGAGCCCAGGTTAGTTCTTCGGAAGGCCCCAGGCCCTTCTCAAGGAAATTCTCCAGGCCCTGCCTCCAATGGAATGACCTAACGCTGTGTGGGGACAGAGGATCCCTCCTGGGCCTGCTCTACCTCTTTCATGTCCCTCTAGGAGCAGCCTCTACCTCCTTCCCCAGGGTCACCTTCTGCTGTGAGTGGACAGGCTCTTGGAACCCCAGACCTGGGCCGGGCTGACCCTCCATCACACCTCCACCTGGCTGTATCTGTCCCAGAAGCCCCTCCATTCCCTGCTTGTTGCAAGGTTTGGCCCTGTTGATTGTCCCAAGCCAAGCCCCAGTTCCTCCATTGCGTTGACCTGGATGGCAGCCCAGATTAATTCATTTATCCATCCATTGATCCATTGATCCATCCATCCATCCACCCACCCACCCATGCACGCATCCATC
>PVJA010036662.1:0-20925 GCA_004027025.1 Myocastor coypus
TATTTGATGGGTTCAGTGCTGGAGCATGGGCTGGAGGGGTTCAAAAAAAAAAAGGGGGGGGCGGGGCAGGGAAAGGGAAGGCTGGCCAAGGATCCTGACCTAGCCGGCTCAGCTCCCAGCGGTGCGGCTTGCGCTGGGCTGGAACAGGAAGTTAGTCGTGGGAATGCAGAGGCGGGGCAGAGGTTCGCAGGGGCTTACCCGCGGCGGGTGCGCAGGCTCAGCTCCCAGCGGTGGGGTTTGGGCTGTGCTGGAACAGGAAGTTAGTCGCGGGAACGCAGAGGCGGGGCAGAGGGGTGCAGGGGCTTACGCGCGGCCAGTTAGTGTTTTTAAATATAAGAATGAATACCTGGATGTGGAGAATGTTTAGGGAAGCAGTCTTGAATGAGTAAGGATTTACAGCTGTTATTGTGGCACATGGTATATACCTATATATCTGGGGACCTTATCTCCTATCATTTTGAATATATCTACCACTCAAAGAGGTGGGTAGATGAAGGACTATAAATATATGTTACCTAAAATATACCAGAAAATTCTTTCAAAAATTCTAGATCTTCTTTACACTCATGTTTTAAAATCCTCTGGATGATGAAAATATGTAATATAACCACTGTTAAATTTAAACAATAGCAATATTAAATCATGAAAAAATAAATAAATAAAATAAAATCTCTGTAATCTTGAAGGAATACTCCAAGTAATGGTTCCAGTAAAAGTAATCTTCCATGTAAAGGTCCTAAAGGTTGAGAAACCACGAAATCCCAAGTCATTTCAATATTAGCAAGTCAAATTTTTAGAAACAGAAAGTGTGTGTGAATGTGTTGTATATATGTATGAACTAGCTTGTTCGTGAAGAGCTCCTGATCATTTGCAGTATAAATGAGACAAATAGAAGAAATGCTATTAGCTATACCCAAATACTTATTTCAAGTTAGATTAGGCTTTCTTTTAAATTTTTCTTAATGGTAGCTATGATTAGACTAACTTTATTACTATCTGGAGAAAACTTTACATTTCCCTGCTTCTTCAGATTTTTTGAATTGTATGGTGGATTATATGGGACAAAAGAACCTAGGATGTGTGAATGGAGAATTTTTGAATTGACCTATATAGTAGCTGTAAAATACAAAACAAAAATAACAGTAGCATTGAAGCCCATATGGAAGTAGGCAGTCCTTATGTGCCTTTTAAGATTCTTATAGCTCAAATAACATAAAATATAATAAAACAAATTTAATAGCTAATATCATATATTTAAATTGTGCAGGTTGGACATCATTTGGATTTGGAATGAAACAGCAATAGATTACATTCATGGATAACCAACAAGATAAAGCTATTGCTGCCTCAGCCAATGGAGAAAACACTCTCATTAATGGGATCAAGGAAAATGGTAAGCAAATTTAATTATAGTAAATAGTATTTCTCCCAGTATTCCTTCATTAGTTCTATGAATTTTTACTACTCACAAAGGTGGGATAGTATGAGGCTTGGATGTCTCTGAGATTAATGTTAACTTTATTCTACTAAACTTTTAACTGGGCTACAAGGGTTTCCGAGAGCCATGAAATTTAACCCCTTCTATGACAGACGAAGTTCCTCACAATTCTTAGTGAGTTAGAAATATGCTCCAATGTCAAGCTTAAAATTTCTAGATGCACTAGGAGTTTCAAGAGCATCGCAAGTATGAGCCTGTGCTTCATCATTAAAAACCACAAATGTCCCATCTAAACATTCATACAGACCCCCCCACAAGCCTTAATTTAACAATTCATCAAGCATTCCTCGTCATAAGGAGGGCTCTGTCTTTCTCTCAGAAAAAAGCTGGAGCTAAATTTTTTTTACTTACTAATTATGTTCAGTATGGAACCATAGTTGTCAACGGTTTGTTTGTGCTTTATAATACAGAAGAAACACAGGTTTAGCTTGAATAGTAAGCCACACAAAGTGATCAAGGGAGAATTGTTGAGTGTAATACAGTACCCTTAATTTTATTTCTGTCATTTATTTCTCTGTTCTCTAGACTCAGAGGAGCAAGGTGTGGCAATGAAGTCATTTGCAGCTCTTGAAGCAGCTGCACCAGTCCAGCCTATATCAGCAGTACAAAAAGAGACCTTTGTGTTTCCCAGGGGTCCCTTGCCTCTGCCTTCTAAGAAGCCCTGTATGCAGAGCCCTCCATCGCCTTTGGGTCCAGTTGAAGTACCTGAGAATGCTGCAAATAGTGCTTCTGTGAATGCCATCTCACTCACATCTGGTGTTGCAAAAGGTCTGAACACATGGTCAGTACCCAATGAGTGTGAGAAAGCTCCATTTGCCATAATGGAGCCTGCAGGCATGTCAGCTCTGAATGGAGACTGCCTCATGCAGCCAAGCCGGACTTGCTTGGGCTGCTTCATGGAATCCAAGGAGGAAGTAGATCCTGAGCCAGGGATCAGTCTGAAAGTCAGTGATCTAAATAGAGATTATGAAACATGTGCAGTCTCTGACATAGGAATTCAGTGCATCAGTGCTGGAGAAAACATTAAATATGGGGAACAGCTGCTCTCAGATCAGCTCCTGAGCTTCCCACTGCATAAATCACGGGCAGGAGATAGGCGAGAAGCTGAAAAACCTGACATTGACTTGGAAGATCGAGCTCAGAAAAGTTATTATGAGGCATTACTGTTAGATAAGTGCAATACAGAAGAAGCTTTGCTTGCAAATTCAAATCAGGATTGGGGTTACTTTGAGACTTTCATTAGTGAGAGTAAAATTGAACTGCTTGACCTCTGTTCCAAGAATGAGCTCTCAGTCAACCTGTTCTCTGAAGAAGATGTGGATAACTACATGTTTGATGATGATGAATCAACACTAGGTAGTGATGTCTGCTCCCTGAAAATTCGATATGAGTCCTTTCAGGATAATGTTCGAGACAAAACCACCCTTTTAATGCAGGAGGATGCCCAGTTCAACTTTTTTCCTAGTGTTTTTTCTACCTGCCCAAAGCGGGAGTCGAAGAGTGGGACCATGAAGCAGAGCAGTGATCTTTCCCAATTCAAGGTCCCTGATGTGAACATCATCTGGGGGGAGGAGGATAAAAACTTGGACAAGAAGAAAAGCAAAGAAGATGGCCATGAGGACAAAAGTGTAGAGACAATAGATGGAAAAGAAAATGGGGGAAAAACTGCCTTAAATAGAATATGCAGTGGGATTGAGGTTGGGCAGTTTAAGAATCCAAAACAAGGGCATCTTGCTAATTCCTTGGAGACCTCAGAAAACTTCAGTGATGACAGTTCCTTCATTGAAGTCTCGTATGATGCCATTGGAGAGATAAAAGATTGTAGCCGCTATATGGCTCGGGATACTAATTCGACCAGCTCCTCCACCCAGCAGAACTATGGATTGAGAGCCAAGAGAAAAGTCAGATACAGTGAAGATTATCTATATGATGTTGACTCACTAGAAGGTGAAAAAATGAGTGAGAGGAAGGAATGGCTTCCAGGTGGCTCCAAAGAGGAAGATGATGATGAATGGTGCCCCAAAAAGAGAAGAAAAGTAACCCGAAAGGAACCTCCTGTTATCATCAAATATATCATCATCAATCGCTTTAAAGGTGAGAAGAACATGCTAGTGAAATTGGGTAAGGTGGATGCCAGTGAGACAACAGTAAATTTAAGTGAGAATCAGCTGAACAAATATGCCAAGCTGGCACCTTTGAAGGGTGTCTGGCAGAAGAAGAAAAAACAAAGAAACAGCCACTTGGAATCTGTCAAGACACCCTTATGTCAAAAGCAAAGCTTTGAACCAGGTACCTTTGAGGTGTCGTTTCTCCAACCTGCTCGTAAACGAAAAGCTAAACTCAGCAACAGACACAGGATTCAAAGAATCCCATCCATGGAAACTTCATTAAGTAGTAAGCAGATTTCCTTCGGCAATAACGAGAGACAAGCTAGTAATCGCAAGGAAGATGGAGGCATAAAAGGGGCACTGAAGCCAACACCTGCAGCGCACCCCAACTGTGCAAATGGATCACATTTAAATAATATCACAAACCCTGAGTCAGTGAAAGTCAGAGGCCAAGACATAGAGTTTAAAGGGCCAGAGAGGAAAGTGCTCAACAAGATTAAATTTAAAAGTGAGGCTAGGTTAAAATCCAAGAAAATCAAAACGGGACAAGAAAGCAAGCCAGTTGTTCAAATGAGCCCTCTCTTGGAAGAGCAGTCACCGAAGGCTAATTTAAAAAATGAAGTTATTCCTGGGAGTTCAAAGAGTTCCCATATGACTGAATTTAATGAGACAAAAGTTGGTAAGAATTCCACCTTTTTACCAACTACCTGTTCTTCTGAAATATCTCTAGAATCTACTAATGTTGCCACTAACATACCTGTTATCCCTGGAGGGTATCTGCAGACTTTGTTAGATGCTTCTGACCTGTCAAATAATACTAGTATCTCATACTTTACCCAGAGTTCCTCAGAGCAAAATGAAGACAGCCTCACTCAAAGAGAAAAAGCATTTGTACCTCTCCAACCAGCCCAAGACTGTGTGCTCTCCTCATCCTCTGACTCTGAGCTACAGAAGTCATCTCAAAACTTCAAAATGGAATCAAGTAACTATGAAAATGTGTGGCCTGACAAGGCTACTTCTAGCCCCCAGGAATTCATGGCTGAAGTCTCACAGGAGATAGCTACAAAGCAATCCACTGAATTTGAAGCCTCCCGCATAGGCTCCACAGAAAATAATCTCACAGCTGCAGCATACAATCGAGTTTGCCTCAATAGTGGTGGTATTAGTTGCAATAAGACTCTGTACGCCTCAGTACAGGACAGCCAACTTCCATCTGATGACTCTTTTCAATTATGTCACTTTGATAATGGAGAGATTTGCTTCCCTTTTCAGCAGGGCCCAGTCAATATGAATGATGGTCGGCTCTTTAACTTTGATACAATGCCCCCACTCTCTGCCAACTCAAGCAATTATTGCTCCTTAAACTTGAAATCCTCTGAAAAGGATGGTGATGATGACATCACTGATGACTTTCTAGCCCACTGCAGTCCCAAGTTGGTGATCCAGCAAAGTATTGATGAGATAACACCACTAAAGGAATCCACTGACCTTCTAGATATCTCCAACTTCACTCCAGACAAATTCCGCCATTCTTCCTTGTCAGAGATGTCCCCACCTGACACTCCCAATCTTTCACCTCAGATTACCAGATGTGAGAGTACAAAGACACTAGGAACCCTCAAAGGGTTCCAAGAAACTGTCCCAGGATTATTGGGCAGCATGGAGAAAATCAAGTGGGACTGTAGCACCCTTTCACAGCAGGTCCAACCAGATGATGGATTTACTTTGGATAAACATCAGTTTCAGTTTCATATGTTCAATGATGAGGATTCTGTCAGCCTGCTACAAAAAAATCCTTGCCTGTCTACTTTTAATGATACAACTGGTCAGATTAGTACCAACAACAAAGTACCAAAATCAAGAAAGAAAAGTTTACCTAGTAAGAGTGGTACTATGAATCAAAGCTCTTCTCAAAAAAACAACAGGAAAAAGTCTCTGAAAGTCAACAATAAAGGAGTTGAAAAGCTACCTGGTAAAACCTCTCGCCAGATTCCTAAGTCAACAAAGAAAGGGAAATATATAGCATCTATCACTGGAGAGAAAATGCAAGTTGGCTTTGGACGTGAGGGAGGCCAAACCAACAGCATACCCTCCACTGGAAAGACACTGGTCGAATGTATGCAACATGGTGGTCCCGTCACCTCTGTGAAAATGCCAACCCACAAGGGACTTTCTGGAGCCTGGGCTTTGGGAAAAGAGAGCAGTCCAGGCTGGAGTGATATAAGCATGGGCACCAATACCAACAACCTCCTGGATGATGACCAACGCGAATTTCAGGAGCCTTCCTATATCTTGTCCAATATTGCCTCTGGTATGGCAGATGTGCAGAGATTCATGATGGCCTCCATAGAGCCCCTTTGGGAACCCACTGGACACCATGGAGATCCCAATGTAGTCTATTCCCATGAGTCCAATAGTCTGAAATTAAAAACCCTCAAAATATTGGCTGGGACACCACAAGAGTCTAAAAAAAAGGTCAACAGTGGGTTCCCAGGAGCCACAAAGAATCACAGGTCTGTCAAGGGTATGAGCAAAAGCAATGGGAAAGCAACAGTAGGAGATGCTGGCTGCACAGACATGCCTGCTTATAATGAGGACGATTGCTCTGCCTTCTTCGAAAAAAAGTATAGTAACATGAGCACTTTAGGCAATAATGGACCAACACACAAAAAATTGTATCGTCACAAATCAAGCTCCAAAGTCGTAAGAGATGAAAAGTTAAAGGGAAAGCGCATGGAGAGAGAACAGGTCCACAAGGATGAGGCTGGCACAGCTTCTTTGGAAAAACTGAGGTAATACCCCACCAAAATGGATGAGATGACGCACCCTTAACTTTCCTACTACCTGCTGAGCCTACAATTTCTCATTGTTTTCCTTCTTGAAAGCAAAACTTTGCATGAAAGAGACTGTACTGTTCCCTTCTTTTTCAAATTAAAAAGAAAAGAAAAGAGAAGTGCATGAAAATCCCTGTATTTCTAAGCCACTCAAAGGTTAGGAAATTTTGTCCTGACTTGGCTGGGGATAAACTCTAACAAAGCCACATTTTTTCTTCTGCTATTCAGCATCAATTTTTACTTAAGAAAGTAGAACTAAAATTTGTTCTTGAATGATTTTTGGGAAGAGAAGGGCTTTGAAATAAGACAGATTTTGAACAACACTATTTAAAAGTTAAGCAGACAAAATGTCAAGATCATTTACAAACAAAAAGAGCATTAGTTGGAGAACAAAATATCAACACATGGCAATTAGGAGTGCTTTCTAGTACCCGCCCCCTGCTAACTGTATCTTTTTTCTGCATCATACGGCATCTAGTATGATGTTCACAAAACTAGACAGTATGATCCATTTGAGGGACTTACACTAAAGCTAAGATGGCATAAATTGTTTGATTTTTCTGCAGGGACTCTGACTACAATCTCCTAAAACCAGAAAACAGCATTTTGGGTTTTACGTGTATTTGAAGAAGAGGCTTGCATTTTCCAGAAAGACATTTGATGTTTGTGTTTATTTTCTTTCCAAATATGCCTTGTGGTATGTATGTTAATATGTAAGAGCTTAAAGAAAAGAATTTTAAATTGTGGGAATAAGTCTTTGAAAAGAAACTTTAATCTGATGTTCTATATAAAAGACTTAAAAAGTCATATGGTTGCACAAGTATTTTATCATTATGTACCCACAAGGAGAAAAATGGAAGACATTGTGCCAAACTAAAAATAAGTGACCGTATTGTATATATTTTTACTTCTATATCAACATTTGGTTGTTAGTATTTGGGGAAGCTTGTCCCTCTTAATTTATTATGAAATATTCCAGTGATTCTTGCTATTAAACACCCCCCCCCACTTATGTGGATAGTACCTGTAGATCACAGTGGAAAAATATGTTGTATCACATGATTTACCAAAACTTAAATGATACTGTTTGAATTGAAATGTGCCAAACTTCCTTACCTCATCTTATAGATTCCCCCCACAGTTTAAAGACTATATATATATATATATATATATATATATATATATATATATACACATATATATATATATATATATATATATATTCCTTTAAAGTTTTAATTATTACCATCCTGTGGAAACATGACAAGTTAAATGAGGCACAATAAAGATTTGTCTGTTGCATTGTCTAAGGGTCAAAATATTGGAAATGTATGAAGGTCATAAAACTAAATCCATCAGGGACCTAAGTATATGCATTAAAGAGCCTTTTACAAGGAAATAAAACAGCTGCTTTGAAATTGCGTTTTCTAAAAGCAAAATCTGTAGCTGAAAATTATTTACTGTGCAAAGCTATATTGCTGATACTTTATAATTCAGTTTTATATATTTTATAATAGTCTAGGATAAATTATAAAGTACCTATAAATTTGACACTAATCATAAATTAAGTACATAGATTGCTTCTATTTAAGAAGTTTCCTAAATATTTTATTTTGGTTTTGTCAAAACTGAACCTATACTATGATTTTAGTGTTCTTTAATATCTAATTTGGCAATGCCAATTTCATTTAAAGACAATGTTAAGGCATATCAGTGAGCAAAATGTTTTTCTATGAGGTGAATACATATAATCTCACAAAAAGTGAAACAATGTGTTGTAAGAACTGATTAATTAATTAATGTGAGGATGAATACAATTTGATGCCACACACTAAACCTAACTCTGAATTTTTAATACGAAACTTTAAGTCACAGTCTTAATTCAGCCCCCACCTTTTGCTTATAATTTCACAATGTCCAACATCCTTTACTACTAGCCTTTTCATCCCCTTTATTCACGACTTAACTTCTAATATTTGATGTCCTTGCATAGTTCAAGGCCTATGTGTCTGCTGACTGATGCTTTATGGCACAAATGAGACGGGTGTGGAAGCACTTTGTAAATCATAAAGTGCTATATGGACATAGGGGATTAATTAATAATTAATGTTGTTGTTAATTGTTGTTGTTACTATTCTTACTAATATTGTTACTAACCTATTAACTTGTGAATATATAGACTGGGGGGGGAGGGTGGAGAATAAGTGGGTGGGGAAAAGGGCATAATGAAAAGGGAAGCAGTTTTCAAAAAATTAAACAAAATATGGACCTACTTAGTCATTGCCACCTAAACATATTTATGAACAGAGAAGCAACATGTCTGAAAGTAGTCAGTGAGAAATGAAAAGAAACCTGTCACATATATAAATAGACACACTTCCCAGCCCATGATTCCTTTCACCAGCCAGCTCTCCTACTTATAGCTAGATAGTAAAAATGAACAATCCTATATTCTTGATTGTGTTTACTCAGCATCAGTCTCTTGTGTCTGTTGGGACAAGTGGGTGAGGATCAGTTTGTGAGGCTAGTAGAGACCCATTCCTATGCTCTATTGCAGTGAACCCTGAGAAATTGCCTAGTGAAAAGTTACCAGATGGAACACCTCTCCTACCTTACAGCTCCCATCCAAATGGGGAAATAATCAAATAGAAACACTTTCTATTTCTCTACTCTGTATCTAGCTATTGGTATTAAATGTTGTGGTAGTTCATAGGTACTTGCACTTATTTTGGTTTCATTCTATTTTGCAGCTGAATTTTGGCTTAAGATCACCACCTAGGCTTGTATTGTGACCCCCAAGATTCCATACCTGAAAGTCACTCATGGACTTACAGGAACGGAGTGCTTCCTATGTAATCAAAAGGTGGTGATTAAAGAAGAAATAAATAAAATATTCAAATGTACAAAATATTTTATAAAAATAAATATGGGAAAAGTTGCTCCTAGTTTTTAGAAGAATCAGTTCAGCTTTGGAGAATAAGGTGATAACAGAGTAGAACAACCTGGAATTGTTGGAAACAATTTCCATGTCAGAACTTGCTATCCTGAGTCCTTTGAGTACATATTCTTTCAGTTGCTCCTATGGAGCCCACTAAGGGCCGATTCTAGGGCATGGTTCATCCCTTTTTCCAAAGATTTGCAATTTTAAAGCACCTTTTCTATTGGCCTATAGTACATTATATGTTTTTAACAAATAAATGAATGATTTATAAACCACTGGCTTGTATTGACATATAACTAGAAACTAAGTTTAAGAAATGAGCAGAAGGCCATGTTTATTGTCTTAATTGCACTTAATATTCCTCTCAGTACTCTATGTTCTGAGTTGTCTAGCATTTTCTGGTCTTATTTCTGCTCTCACAATTCTTTTATTCCTCTCACAACCCAGGAGGAAAAACTTATTGGAGATCCCTAACTCAACCAGCTGCCTTAGCGGAGTGAGGACTAATGTATACAAGTAATTTTCTCAGCCTACTATTACTGATATCTCAAGCGGAAAACATCAAATTTTGCTAAGTCTGAAATTTCTATAACATTCTTCTTACCTCTCCTCTCTGAGAAGCTGCTTCCTATTAACACCTTACTAAAAGAGCTTCATTTAATCTTACTTTCTGGAAATGCTGTCCTCCCTTATTCTTCTTAGTCTGATTATTTCATCTTAGAATTTTTCTCCTTCAATGTTCCTGTATTCTAGCTCCTCAAATTTGGGGAGGGTCAAAGAACTTTAACCAGAAGGATTTCTTCTGGAAGCTTAAAGGAGAAGGTTCCCATTATTAGTCATTTTTCATTCCTTGATCATTTTAAATTTAATTTTACACACATGACTAATCACATTACTGAGGGAAATTACAAATCCCTTTTACTTAAAAGTCTTTAGAAAAATAGGTCTGATCTCCTGCCCTGGTTAGGTGCTGTACCATGTGGAATAGGGTGCTGATACAGTGACCCTAACTGAGGGTCTTTGAGACTTTGGGGGTTGGGCTTGGGCTATGACAACTGGCTTGAACCAGTGACCATCCTGTCTCTCCAGTGTCTCAGATACCAGCTGCCTCACACGTGCTGCTTCCTCCCAGCTTTCCCTTCTGATGTTTTGCTACTCTGCAATTATATGTTAAGGCCTTATCTTTTCCTAAATGTCTAAATGCTTTCAAACCTCCTGTACTACCTTGACCATCACCTTTTCACCCATTTCCTTGAAGTCCTTGGTGCTAGATGGGCTTTTGTGACAACTTTCACCTTCGCTGAACTTTTTCCTTGCTGAGAAGCATCTGTGTGTGTGCAGGGAAGGGGGAAGGGCACAAGGAAGGGGGGAAAGTGTGTGTGTGTGTGTGTGTGTGTGTGTGTGTGTGTGTGTGTGTAAGAGAAGTATATAGGATGCTTCAAAAGATATAAACAACTCTAGCATCCTCTGTTCTATTCTGTGAAGTTCTGCAGTTCTAGTGAATTTCCTTTATAAGTGGGTTCAAATTAGCATTTACTGCCTAAAGGAGAAAAACCATATCCAAGGACCTCTGTAAACAAGCTTGCTCTTACAAGCTATACATGTGATGCAGATCCATCACACCTTCAGTTTACAGAGGCTCTCAGAGCAGTCCCACCACATGAAGATAGCTATTTCTGACTTGAAGAGGCAAATAGAACACTGGCTAGCCCTAACCATTGCTAGAACTAGAAATCTTTATTTTCTCCTAAACTCTTGACAACTTACCGAATTGAAAGAATTTTTGATTTTATGTAGGGATTTTTAATGACTGGCATCACTGCAGAAATGCAACATTTTTGCCAACTAAAAGTAGTGTGAAGTTGTTTTTTTTCTTTTCTAATCATAAAATCCACTGATCTGGTAATTATATTTAGAAGGCTTAGTACTAAAACCAAACATTATAGCAACAAATAGAGATCTTGTCAACACAACGTAGGCCAGGGATTTTGGAATGGTGTTTAAAAGACCAAAGTAAGGGAGAAAATTTTCAGTTGGGATGTTTAAATTGGGAGAAACACTGTCATCAGATTGAAGGTCCTTATTCAGCATGGGATTATTTTAATGACAGTATTGAGGCTACCCTTTAAGGCACATTTTTTATTCAGCATTAAACAGTAGCTATAATCATGAAGCAGAGTTCCCATTGCAATTACGTGATTCTTAAAGTGTACTCTTGGTTTGAGAATCATAGCTAAGAATTAAAACTTTGGGGAAGGACAATTTTTATAGAAGAGAGGCTTAGTACAAAGTAGAAGGTATGAATGAGGCTTTTAAAATCAGTATCTATATTAATAAATGCTAAAGATATTGAAGAAACACTCATCCACATGAGATGAAAATGATGTCCATCTAATAGACTTCGGGATTGCTGAATCTTAGAAGGGCAACCCATTCAAAATAAAGGAGATATCCAAATCATTCTGCCTCTTTGAGAGATGCCTAGTTTTACAGCACAAAAGAAAAGGCTTGAATGAAAACTAGAAGAGGCCTTTGTTCTTTGTTCTTTATTCCCAGTGAAGAGAGTACAAATGTTAAGATGCTCCACTGGGATACCTGTAGCACTGACTAGAGTTTGCTGCCTACAGTTTTGAATGTACTAGTCCTTAGTTTCCGTAGAACTGAATGCACCTCTTTACTGATTTATGGTGCTAAAGAAAACGATTATGCCCATTTTCTTCTTCCCCAAACCCTTAAACATTTAAGAAAATTAAAGTGAAAGAATTTAAAAGCCCTTTTTATGAATGTAACCTATGTTTATGTTTGACATATGACACTGAAACTTTAAAATGTTGAAAGAATTATTTGCCTTTTTTTCTTTTAAATTAAGCTTTATAAATAATCTGTAGAGTCAATTGAAGTATAAAGCTTAAGGATCACTCTTAAGACGCCTACAAAATCTTGTATATTTTTAAGTGTGCCAATTTGTAACATATTTTGTAAGTGTATATTTTTCTTAGAAAAGTGCTGTGAAGTGTCTGTATGTGAGAGGTTTCCTTTTTCTGCACCACTAGGTGCTAATAAAAGGATATTTACTTCAAAGTTTCTGGTTTTAGAAACCACAATACAAAGAAAAATACACTTTTGTTGGGAATTTTGTAACACAAAAGATGTTGTGAAAGAGTGTAGTGATCTTGTGCAAAAGAAAATGAACATTTGTGAGCTTCTTGCTGTTTTATAGATTTTCTTGTAAATTATTCTTGTAACACCTCTGGTTTTGTTGTTCTTGTTGCAAAAGTTTTAAATATTTGTGACTGAATGTATGGTGAAACTGTCATAATGTTATCTAGCTGAGTTTTGTTATTGTTTATGGAATAAATAAAAGAAAAGTTTAAAATACTGTTTTAGAATCATATGTAACAGAAATCAAACCATTTTTAATTAAATTTATATCCAAATAAAAAGTTCTTCAGTGATCTAGAGCAGTGTTTCTCAAACTATCTCTGGTAAAGGAACAATTTTTCTTGCAATCCATCACAGATCATTTTAAACTATAATAAAAATGAATTTCTAAAAAGGTGAAGTGGAATAAAAAGACACAAAATAAAAACCCAAAGGTATTAGATTTGACCCAGGAAACTACGTTTCAAAACAAACACAAGATAGGCTAACAGAATTGCAAACAGTTTATTACACTGGTAGGTGTTAATTGTCCTTAAAGGTTCTAACGACATTCCAACACTCTGAATAGGACGCCAACATGACTGTTGTATGAGAATTTGTTAGGAATGCTGAATTCCAGGACTTACTCAAATTCTGCTGACTCAGAATCGGAATTATGGCAAGACCCCTAAGTGATTGTGTGCATGTTAAAGTTTGAGAAGCACTGGGCTAGTATTTTGTAGGAAACTCTTTTTTTCCCCTAAAATTGGAGAATCATTTTCTAGTGTGTCCCATCTTCGAAGACCATAAAATCTATGGTGTCCTTTTGTGATCCAGATGGCTTTTGCAGAGATGCAGCCTTCTTGAAGTGTAAAAGCTGTTGTTGAAAATAATAAATGTTGATTTGCCTGTTATTCAAAAATGTCAGATTTCCATAATTCCCTACAGTTCCTACATTATTTAACCTAGCCATTCAACCACGCTCCCTGTTTCCTTGTGTGTGTGTGTGTGTGAGTGTGTGCGCGCGTGCGTGTGTGTGTGTGTGTGTGTGTGTGTGTGTGTGTGTGCGTGCATGCGCATAAGCACGTGTGTGAATGTTTCTGTGTGTATGTGATCCTGGAGATTGATCCCCGTGAATACTGAGCTACATCTTCAACTCTTCTTTCACCTTATTATGATTTTTATTTTGTTATTCATGTTATAAAATTTGTGCAGCTTGGGCTCAAGATTGGAACCATCCTGATTCAGACTCCTCAGTAGCTCGGATTACACGTGTGTAGTAGGGTGTCAGCGTCAGAACTTTCCCAAGTTCTATCCCTAGTGTGACTGGTATTTTAATACTTACTACATCTAGAAAGTTGGAGTATACACTCCCTAAATTTTTTCAGTTGCCCATCAGAACCCAGGGCCCTTGTTGAGCAGGGCAATATCACTATGGCACACATAAAACAACTATCACTTCATTGGTTTGGGGTTCTTAATTCAATTGCTCACAAAATATGTATCTGGGAATGGTACAACTTATTTGACACAGGGGAAAGGTATAACTCCCAATCTGCTAGATATTAGTTATGTAACCTTTGTGTTCTCTGAAATCAAAGAATGAATTCTAAGAAACAATGGAGTTTAAGAGTAGGAAGAATTTATTGAGACAGATAGCTTCTAAGAGACAGGAGGGACCTGAAAGTGGGTTGCCATGAATCTCACTTCACAGAGAAAGTTTTAGTACATTTTGAGGTAGATACAAAATCATTAGGTGGGTACAACATGGCTCAAAACTATGATGAACCAATAAGATTACAAGTATAGCCCCTTAATATTGATCCAATGTGGAAGCAGGTCACATGGTAAGAATACCCAGAAAGAGCCAAAACACTTTTAAGAAAGGATCATGAAGAGATCTTGCTTATCAATCTGGATGACTGATGTCTATCTAGACTTCATTAGATCAGATAATATCAATTGTAGTATAATCTTCACGTTATTGCTTCCCATTCATGAAGTTATATAGGTCTGATTATTCCATCTTTGAGGCTTGGTCTTTGACAGATTCACCTCTAACCATAGTTATATTGTGTTCTCATCTTCTTCACTGACTCCCTTAAGGGCTTAACCCTATCTGACTGCATATAATATTTTACCTAACTTAGCTGCCTCTAATATTTCACTCTCTGAAGAGGTACCACTAATTGCCATGAAGGGACAAGGGACAATGTCTAGTATGACTACTTCTGGCTAAGGGAGTTACAGCAGTTATGACATACAGCCAGAGATACTCTCCAAGGAGTCTACCTAAAGGCACTTAATAGAAATCAGACATTCTCATCTTCATGAGGTACATAGCATTAGTCTGGAGTAGGCAAGGCCAAAGAAACAGTTAAGTATGCATGGTGCAAATAATATGAACAAGACTAGTATTAATGCAACCAACAAATGTTTTCACCAAAAAGAGCAAGTAATAGCTTCCCACAAAGAGAGTAAAGAGAAGGTCTGGGTAACTTCAGAATATGATATTACACTAACCTGTTGTTTAATGTATTGAACATCCATCAAAATGTTAACAGAAGGATCAAGAATACATACATAATATTCTGCTTTTACAGTTGCACAAATGCCATCTTGTTCTGTTAAGCTACCTAATACTATCTGATTTCGGAGGATAACTTGTCTTATTAATTTCATGCATTCATTTAGGAGAGAGATAATAGTAGAAGTATTGCTTAAAGTCCACTGAGAATAGTTTGTCAAGGCCTCAATGTGTTGCATGACATTTTTCTAATCCTAAGGAGAGGACAAGGAGAGAATACAAATGATCATACAAGTGATACATACTCATAGACCACCTATATCAGATGTAGTAAATTTTCATTCTGATCAATGTTTTGACACTCCTGACTCATAACTACACAAATCCTGATGTGCACCTCCCTATGTGTCAAAAGAGTAGCCAGAACACAAGTTGGTTCCACAGGCCTAGTGTGTGCTGTTAGATACCAGTTTCTGATCTAACTCCAAGACTTAAACCAGTCTGTTGCAAACCAATCTGCACTTTATAAAGTCATGGTCTGTAGATATAGTTTTGCAGGTGTCTATTCAAAGTACTGAATAGAATTAGGCCAATGAGAGTAAGTGTGAATGCTTCAGGGGTCCAATCAGTTAGCATATGGTGCTTATAGAAAATAGAGGTGACTTCTTTGTTCACAACAGAAGAGAACCTTTCTATTAAATTGTCCTATTGTGGTAGCTAATTACATATGATCATCCCATACCTGAAAATGTCCATCCTAATATCTATGAATTTTGCCTGTCATAAGAGGACACTTACTCTTACAAAATAGATGTTCTACTACTGCAGAGAGGATTCTTAGAAAAAAAATCGAAGTACATCCAGGATCAAGGGTGGAGTTCATAGGCTACCTTGTAATGAACCACTGAGATTTTCCAAGTCTTCTAATTTATTCCAATTATCTCCTCAAAATGGGGATGCTCATCAAGTGAGTCCTGAGGTACTTGATAAGGGGAGCAGGCCACATAAGACTGTGTACATTCCTTTACCCACAATGGAAAGGAATTACACTCTCCTTCAAGTGATATTAAAGTAATTAGTAAAAAGGCAAAGAGTAACATCTTATATTATTTAACTGAAAACCTTGTTTTCTATTTTCAAAGAAATTTAAGT
The DNA here is from genome assembly GCA_004027025.1 of Myocastor coypus. Taxonomy (NCBI): domain Eukaryota; kingdom Metazoa; phylum Chordata; class Mammalia; order Rodentia; family Myocastoridae; genus Myocastor; species Myocastor coypus. The sequence goes on from PVJA010036662.1 coordinate 16,202, forward strand.
CTATAGGTTCACAAGAGTATTCAGATGGTTTCCCTCACTCAGGGCATATCTCCAGTTTTCAGTGCTTGAGTCTACTGTGATATATCCAGGAATCTTAGTCTGCTCCTTTGGCAGCTATTGGAGTTGACAGGATAACAGTGTATAGTTATAGAAAGCCCTTCTGAACTTCATTGCACTCTGTAAGAGTCCACATTTGTAATTCCAGGAGAAAGTTATTATAATTCTGATAAGTAAGTCCAATCTACAACTTTCAGTGTTATCCATGTCAATAATGAGATACTAAGGCATATTTGGAATTCTTGGAAGTCAAAGGGGTCCTAAGTCCAGCTAGAACAAAGACTATCCAGAAGAAAGACCTTGACCCAGAGCTAAATCTGGCTTTTATTAATTCATGAGGAAGAGAGTAGCTCAGGGATGAGTGGGAGAAAGAGAAGAAATATGTGAGTACTCTGATTCTGAACTGGCCTAGGTAGAAGGCCTGAAATCACCTCTACACTATTCAAAGGGAGAAAAAGGGAAATGTAGAAAAAGTAATCTACATATCACCGGTTGGGGCAGTATCTAGTATTCTGAGGGTCAGTACTTCAGTTCTGATGTGTAACCATTATGCTCTGAGGCGTCATGGCTTCTTTCTTGAAGCTCAATCTCACCTGACAGCATGGCATTGCTCAACATATCTCACACATACTACTTGGGAGCTACAGGCGGGGCATCACTGACTTGTTACATTATTTCAAAAACTACACATCAGCATCTCCTCTAGACCAATTTTCTTCTTTTTTAGCACATTTTTTTCTATTATGGCTGGCTCAGCCTGTCCTGAGGACAGGGCTGGCGCAGCATGTGGTGCCAGGGATCGAACTGTGATCCCTGCGGCCGCCTAAGCTTTCCTAAGCAGGCACTTTAGACTGCTGAACTATCTTGCCAGGCCTCTAGACCCATATTCATTGACCAAAGCCAATGGAAGAGACACAGAAATAGCCTAGCCAGCTCTGTACAGAAATAAAACATAGAGGTAGGGCCAAATGCTCTTTTTCAAGAAGAGCCATCCAAGGTCCAGCCAAACAGCTCATTGGGTTAAAGCACATATGCAGGGGCTGGGAATTAGATTCCCAGGCCTGCCATGCTGGCCTCACCCTTGGGGATAATTGAGACTGGGTGTGGTGATGCATGCCTATAATCCCAGCTCTTAGGAGGCTATAAACCAATGGATTACTATGAGTCTCATCTCGTAGTGAGACTCTGAACACCCTGTAGACCCTTCCCTAAAAAAAATCCAAGAAAAAGGGAGGAGGTGGGAGAGATAGCTCAGTAGAATAAGTGCTTGTCTGGCAAGCACAAGGTGCTGAATTCAATCCCCGGATCCAAAAGAGAAAAAAAAAAAAAAAAAAAAAGAAGAGCCATCGAGGTGGTCCTGCAAATATGATACTCCCTAAAGATGGTCCTAGTGAAGGAGAAGATGAAGGAAGAGAATTTACCAGTACCAAATCTCCTGGGCATAATATAGGATTCGTCCTTTCTTTAGGTTGAGCTTCCTATAGCTGTTCAAGAGTGTGTTGCAATTTAGCTGGTGAGGCGACATGTTTTTACAAGCCATCTTTTTCTCCATTAAAGAAAAAATCCTTGGGCCCAGTGGGATGGCTCAGTGGTCTAAAGCGCCCTCTTGGAAAAGCTTGGGCAGCTTCAGGGACCGTGGTTCGATCCCCGGCACCACATGCTGCGCCAGCCCTGCCCTTGAGGCGGGCTGAGCCGGCCATAAAAATGAGTGAATAAACAAAAGTTCTGAAACAAGACCAAAAAAAAAATAATAATAATAATAATAAATATAAAAAAAAAGAAAAAATCCTTAGAAAAGAGCATCCAAAGAGAATTTCAAATGGATGGAGGCCTAGAATTTGAGGCGTATGTCTCACTTTGATAAGAGTTAAAGTGAGACCACTTCAGGTAGGTTTTTGAGCCATTTCCCATATGTCTCACAGTCTCATTCATTTTTTGTACCTTTCCTGATGATTGTGGTCTCCACGCACAATGAAGGTAATAGAGAATGCCCAGTGCCTGAGAGACACCCTATGTGATGGTTGCTTTAAAAGAAGGCAAAATAAATAAATAAATAAATAAATAAATAAATAAATAAATAAAGCCTATTATCATTCTATAGGCTCTTAAGTAGTCCAAGTCTGGAGACAACACCTCAGACAAAAACTTTTACCAACTTTCGTGCTTTTTCTGTTCTATGAGGAAAGATCTCAATCCAGTTAGTGAGAGTACCTACCTAGAACACTAGATATTGGAGTCATTACTTTTTGCCATATGATTAAACTTGAACTTCCAGTGTTTTTCCAGGGTATTTATTACATTTATGCACATGGAGGGGCTATGATATAGTTAAGAGAATTTTTTTGGCAGAGGCTACATATTATAACTGTCTGTTGTATTGTCTATGAGAGTGTCTGTCCTATGAATAACTTTGAAAATATAGGGTGAGTCTCATCTCTCCCCAAGTGAAAGTTTGGATGTAAAGACAATAGTTTTCCATTGGTAGCATTAGGAGGGAATGCTGAATGATCTGATTGTAAGCATCCTGAAGGAAGAAAATGACACCCAATTGAGAGCTCATTCAATTTCCGGCTGATAATATTTCAGGCAAGTATGTTCAAGAGACCCTTCCCAGATCAAGAAGGTCTGAAGGGAGGGCCTTTGAGTGGCTTCTTTTGCAGCTACATTACTCGGTTGGTCACCTTGAGATATTTCTTCCTGTTTGGTGACTTCTACAGTAAATTACTACAATCTTGGAGGACATAGAAAGATGACACAAGTTCATCTATCTCCTTATGATACCTTATGAGAACTCCACTGGATGTTAGATAATTCCTTTCTTGCCCTCTTGCTTCATGAACATGCAGCACTAGGAAAGCACACTTTCAATCAGTATAAATACTTTCTGCCCTTGACTGAGTTGTAAAGCCATTGTTAAAGCTACAAGTTTTGCTAGCTGCACGATAGTCCCAAGGACATGTGAGGAACTTTCAAGTGTCTGATATGGCATTGCTTCTGCACACCCTGCCTTTCTTTTTTTCATTTTTCATGAAGGAACTGCCATTACAGAAGAGGGTAAAATCAGGGTCAGTAAAGCATTTGTCTAACAGGTCTTTTCTGGCTGTGTGTATGTGAAGAATTACCTGTCTTTCAGCCTTAATTTCCACATTTTCAGGTAGAAACAAGGCAAGGTTTAAGGATCAATATATCTTATTTGAATGGCAGGTCCTTTAGGAGTACAGCCTGATATTTAAGAAGTTGTTTGTCTGAAATCCATAACTTCCTTTGGAGAAAAAGATTCCTGATGCATTGTGAAGGGTATATACAGTTTGATGTCTGCCTAAAATCAGATGGATTCCTCTGGTATTCTTGTAAGAGAAGAGTTACAGCAGCCACAGCCCTGAGACACAAAGGCAGTCTCTTTAAGGAAATGCCTACTTCATGACTCACATCCCTACAGGCTGTTGAGCAGGTCCTTAAACCTGTATGAGCACACCAAAAGTTGTGCCCTGCCTTTCATTAAATACACACTGAAACAATATTATCTAGGTAGATTCACTACCTGGGAATTTATAAGTGTTTTTTAAGCTTCTAAAATAAGTTTGGGAATTAAGGTACCAGGTTAAAATATCTATAACCTGCCTTTTCAGCCTCATTTATTAACTGGTAGAGGTGTGATGTAATGTCCCCATACTCTGCTACTCCCTGATGACAAAAGGATCCAATTCTTAGAATCCTTTTAGCTGTTTTAGTCTGAGGATGTGAGAAGGAAAATATTGGTTTAATTCTTTCTTCCCACAGTCTTCAGGCTCAGATAGGATAAAAGCCTAAGTATTTTACCTCAAGTCTAAAAAGTTGTATTTTAGACATAGAGAGCTTATAACCTCTGTCTGCTAAAAAATTCAGGAGGCACATGACTGTTGTCTTGCATATAATTTACATATTCCAAAACAGTGACCTGGGAAAATTTAAAACAAGCTAAATCATGGGCAAAGCATCTGCACAGAAGATGATGACTGTCTTTGAAACATGGGGAAGTGCAGTTGAGAGAACTGGTCATGAAGATTTTCAGTCGAAAAGAAACTAGGAAACTCTATGTAAAGGAATAACAAAAAGATTACTTTTAAAGCTAAAACTGAAAATGAATTGTCATTTTCCAGTATCTAGGAGAGAAGAATGTATGGATTAGATACACTTGCGGGAGAGGAGTTGGCACTCTGCCTTATTTACCAATCTAGGGTCCTGTATCAATCTCCACTCTACACTGGGTTTTCCAGTTCACAAGACTAGAATGTTGCAGGTGTTACTACAGCATGCAAATAAAACTTGTTACTTCAAGTTGTCAATTATGGGCAATAGTCCCTTTTTTATGTATTGCATACAGAGTCCACAGGGCCTCACTACACAGATCAGACTCATAGCAATTCTGTTTTCTTCTTAAAATTAATTTTTTTGTTTGTCTTTTTGAGACAGGGTCTCGCTATGCAGTTGAGGCTGGCCTTGAGCTCACTTTTGTAGCCCAGGCTGGTCTTGAACTCGCACCAATCCTCCTGCCTCAGCCTCCCGAGTGCTGGGATTACAGGCGTGAGCCACCACGCCCGGCTCTTAAAATTAATTTTAATGAAAAGGAAATAGCAATGAGACAGTTTCTTTTTCTTTTTTTTTTTTTTTTTTTTTTTTTTTTTTTA
>PVJA010036663.1:0-20924 GCA_004027025.1 Myocastor coypus
AGGAGGAGGAGGAGAAGAAAGAAGGAAGCCAGGCTTGATGGTACCTGCAACCCTAGTACTAAGTACCAACTCCCCACGATGAATGCAGTCACTGTATACTGAAACATGTACTAACAAAAGAGATTCTTTTTTTTTTTTTTTAAAGTTAGAGCCCATCCCAGGAAATTGAATGTCTTATCAAGAGCCTCTCTTAAAATAATAACAAAAAAAATCAAAACAGGGCTGGGATATAATTCAGTGTGAAAGCTGCAGGTCAGTGCCCTGTAGAAAAAGAAGAAAGATGAAAAGCAAACAAACTATGGAACATTCTTGTTTTTGCTAAGTGATGGTAATGATTTTTCTCCTGACTGTGTCATTCGGATGGCCTCTGGACCCTTCTTCACTCTGCTGGCCTTGCTGCGAGCCCTTGTGTACTTTAAGCCTGAGCTCTTTTATTATTTATCTGTGTTTGTTGGGACCAGCCTTCATGAAGAGGGTTGTTTATATGAAAGGCTTGCCACAAGGGCTTGTAAAAGAAAAGTAACTTCAACTTGGAAATGTACCAGTGATATAATTTATACTGTTATGTGACCAGACAGAAAGAAACAGAATATCACTGAGCCAGTTTTGAAGGGTTTAGGGAGTTAAAAACAAAATAAGCTTGTATCAGCTTTACTTGTGGAGAAGAAAAACATGTAGCATTTCAGGATGGCCTGTTACTCCCTGGTGGCACTTGATTTATTGCTGGTTTTCCTCAGTTGTGATACCAAGAGTATGATACCAGGAGTATCTACTGATCCATCTCTGAAAATATCTTCAGAAATCATAAGTTCTATTTGCAAATTTTAGAAACAATGCTAGCAGCTGTTTAGGAAGCTCCAGTCAAGCTACTCATTCTAAAGTACAGTAAATTTCAGAGAGTACGTGCTTAGATTCTTTGGGTGGAAAATGCAGACAGAATATATTTCTTAAGGATGATTAAAGAGTAACCTATTGCTATCATTTGTCAGTCATGAAAACCATTTTTCACAAGTCATATTTTCATTGATATTTGAAGTAGTCATAGGATCTGTGAGTTCAGGTCCACAGACCCTTTCATCTTTTTGATAATTATCTTATTAAAACCAGTTAACCATAAAAGAAAAAACATTCAGTTATATTAATAACTTCACATAACTCTGATTTAATAAAATACTTTGAGCATCTGTAAATGGAATTCCTATGAGACAGTTTCTTTTACCATAAGTTTTCTTATAATGGTGGAAAAGGAACTTCATACAGATGATTAATAAGTTTTGAAGCTTGAATCTGCAGCGTGTACCTGCAGCTCTTTCTTCATCTCTGCCTTCCAAATAAACTACAGCTAATGTGAGATTAATCACACTGAAGTCCTGGCTCTGATAAGGATCTTGTCACTCCATTTTATTTCTTTTGATGTTGCAAAACAATTTAGTACAATATGCTTAGTAGAAGTTTTGCCTGACTTACAGAATTGTAAAGTTGGCATTCTACCATGCGTTAGAACTTTATTCTAGTGGCCAGTGTAGCTTGTGTACTCTTTGCAAAATCAGAGTGGAACAAAAACTAAGTATAGTTCCATGCAGAACTGGCCTTAATACCTGCTTTACTACAAAATAGGGAAGGACTGTCCTAATCACTTTAAACTTAGGGCTGTGTGTGTGTGTGTGTGTGTGTGTGTGTGTGCGCGCCTGGGTGCCTCGCTCAGCCTACCATAGAGGTGGGGCTGGTAAAGTATACGGTGCTGGAGATCAAATCACTTGCCTAAGGTTGCCTAAACAGATGTTTTAAGTCACTGAGCTATCTAGCTGTCTGAAAAAAATCTTTAATTTACTTATGTATTTGGTACAGGGTCTTGCTATGCAGCTCAGACTCATGGTGATCCCCATTTCAGCCTCCTCAGCACTGGGATTACAGGTGTGCACCACCATGCTCATCTTGATGGCCAGCTCAGTGCACCCAGGGCCAGGGTCAGTGCCCCATGTGGTGCCAGGGATTGAAACCCAGTCCCTGCACTTGCCAGGCAGGCACTTAGTCAGCTGAGCTATATCTCCAGACTAGCGCACTTCATACTTAGAATAGTCCTTCCCTAGTTTCCTATTGTATCAAGTGTTTGAATGAAAAAAGGGCTACTGCCTTTATTTGCTAAAGATTATTTAACATATTTGAAAATTCTTTTTCCTTAATGCTCCAGGTTTCTTAGACAATATAACCTAGAAATAAAGAATGGCTTTTATTTTACCATTTATTTGATAGTATAATAGATGGATCTTTAATCAATGGAAGTCTTTAAATACTTTTAAAAAGTATTATTTAAAAATATATAATCTTTTGGGGGCTGGGGAGAGAGCTCAATAGAATAAGCACTTGCCTAGCAAGTGCAAGGGCCTGAGTTCAATCCCTGGTTCTGCCAAAAAAAAAGATAAAAGTATGTAATCTTTTGTATTATTTTATAATTTGAGAATTTTACATTATATAAAAAGAGCTATGGTAGTATGACAACACTAATTCAAGTATTTGGGGCTCTATAAAATTTTAATAATATTTTCATAAAGTATAATGAATATATTATAATTAACATGATACACTTATGTAAATCTTACAATTAGAGCTGTATAATTTATTCACATCAATATTAGACCTATATTTGATGTCCCACTATGCTTTTATTCACTTTAAAATGGCTTCTGTTCTGCTTAATTGGTTTGGATTTGCCCTGCCAGGTTTTCTTTTCCTTTATTTCCTTAGTGAGAAAGTTGCAGACCTGCTGTTTTATATTTATTCTCTCTCTTCTTTTACAAGAAAGACCAAGGCAAGCAAAAATCTAAGCCCAATGAGAAGCAGTTCATTTTGAGTTTATGAGCACCTCAAAAACTGTTTCCTGCCTTCATTAAAGCATTATGTAAATCTCATGATACATCTGTCATAGAATATAGACACAAAGCAGTACTTAAACCGAGACTTTCTGCTAAAGTTCATTTTCTGTGAAGTAGTATTGCTACCTGTGTTCTGGAAAAGCAACATAACGTCATAGAGCCGCCTTCCCATACCTTCCCCAGTTGCTGACTTACTGTTATTTCTATTGGTTATAGATCAGTTAGCATTATGCTCTTAATATGCAGTTTACCAGTACATTGGCAGGATAGTGCTAACAATACCTTGAAATTGTTAGTTCTGATTTTGTCCCAGAGTGCATTTGTGAAAAGAACCTCGGGCCACTTGTCATGAGTGACCTATCTTCACATTTTTAGCAACATGACTACTTCAGCAATGCACAAACCAAAATGAGGCAGTTTCTCCATAGAAGTTTCTGTCTTTAGTTACACAGGCTATCTTTGCATGACTCACAGAGTTATATTTGGACATTTACTATAGCTCCAATTTGCCTTTACTTTAATAATTATGTTTTTTACTCTTTCTCATATTGACAAATATTTTACAACTTTAAAGAAGTCTGGGTCCACACCCAAGATAGTAATTGATGGAAAATGTCTTTATAAAGTTGAGGAGCATTTTCTACCTAGTAATATGTGACATGATGGATTATCAATTATGGAAACTGATCAGGGGCTGGGGATATAGTTCAGTAACACAGTAGCTTCCTGGCAAGTACAAGGTCATGAGTTAACTATGGATTGTTATTTTTATGAATTTTCCCTTTGGAATTTTTCTTCTGAGAAATTATAATGTATCTCCAGTTTTTATTAAAACTGTAAATAGATCATCTTAAACAAATACTAGATTAAAGTCTCCAATTTAAATTCTCATCTTTTACAGGTTGCTTATAAATTATAGACAGAAGGTTCATAACCATCACACAAAAGCAAAGATTATTGCTCAGTTACTTCTGCTACACCATAGCAGAGATTCATTTTGCTATGCAAAATCATGAAATTAAAATAATCTTAAGATTTTATCAAGTTATACCACTCTAATGTTGGGCTGGACATATAGACACAGAGATAGAAACTCTAACATGATAGCGTTGTTTTATACATGCAAATGATTAAGAAATAAGTAGCATAATTAATGCGGATTTTACCTTGAAGGAGACCTGACACTTGCCTACATACAGAACAAGGGAGCTGGCTGTCTGCACTCTCGCAGGAACATGTGACATCAGAGGTGCGCAAGTGGTCCCCACCTACATAAAGGTGCCTCAGGGCTTGGGTTAGTTCAGTGCATGCAGTTTTCAAGGCCAGTTTTTCTTCTGGACAAGTAAACTAATATATAATTCAATAGAAAAATGGAGGCATATTCCGTTCTCTGGAGGAAATCTGCATTTTCAACACAAGAGTTGTAGCACATCGACTATATTTGAGAGAGGAACACTGTCTACTAAAGTGAGGCATATTTTTGTGGTAAAAAATCTGTCAATAGCATCAGTACAATTAAATGACAACATTTAGATTTTTATCTGTACTCATCTGCATAAATTACTTCCATGTCAACTTGATTCACCCAATGTATCTTGGTTTTTGAATGTAAAAAGTAACATCTTGCCTTAAATGTGACAGAGAATTGAGGCTACCGAGTAATGACACTTCACAATCTTTCCTTTATCTGCTTCCTTGTTTTCTACCTCTGGATGCTTTTGGTCATGTAGTCAATATAAGCCACCATAGGACTCTTCTCTCAAGGATGAATACATTTCAAGCAGCAAGTGGCAGCTTAGGACCCATGAAGTTTATTCAGCCTACCCTGTTTCCACTTGTACATTTTTCTGCAAGAGTAAAACTCTGCTGTGACATGTTCCTGCATCCTGAAAGAAGCTCACAAATACGAGCAGGGAAGGAGCCTTGGCTGCCTTCAGTGCTTCTCTGGCCCTTGTACTGCTGCATGATTTTATTTGGGAGCTGACTCCACTGCGGAGTTGAAAACACCAAGTGCTGACACTTCATAGTCACTGTGGGATATTCAAGAAGGAAACTGATGCAGAGTACAATGATGTAGGCATAATGTTGAACTTCTGGATTTTACTTACTAGAAACAAAGTGAGGGTCATTCTGACACCTTATGATTGCATCTCTTTCTTCATTCAGGGAAAAGCACACCATAGTCCATAGTCATAAAAGTGGAAGGCAGTGCACATATGAGAGGTGTTCTGAATTCAGTGTGTAAAGGAAGTGGAGCAAGCTAAGGTCTACTGCAAGCTGAGCTGAGAGCTGACTTTCCATAGCAAATCGCCCACCTTCTACTGAGCGCAGGCCACACCTTGCATCCCAAAAGCTCCTTTTTTGCTGCCCTTAGTTTACCTGCTTTCCATTTCCTCTGTGTGCTAAGGACAAAAACACTTCTGTTTCATTCCTTCTTAAATATCCTCTCTGTTTAGTTAGTTGCCTGGTACAGAGAAGGCAGTTTATAAACATCTATGAATAAATAAGCATTGGAACTTAGACATTTCCTCTGTATAGGAAGATATAAAAGATATACAAATTGCTTCAGAAATAATGTATTACTGTAGAACAAATAAGTGCTGCTCCACGTAATTGATTCTGTGGGCTATCTTCTACACTCTGCCCTAGGTTGCTCTGTGTTAGGTGAACTGATAAGTTAGCAATGCATAGCCCCAGTGGTCAAGGAACTTACAGTGTGGCCAAGTCTAGAAACATTGAATAAAGAGAGCATAAACCAGCGTGTCGCTTGTGTTTTGATGAGAACTATTCTAAGGGTCGTATCCCATGTAACAGGCAGCAAAGGCATTTATAAGAAGGTGATATTGAGAAAAAGATGAAGAAGGCAACAAAAGGGTGAATCTGTGCACAAGCTGTGAGGAAATCGGGAGGCAGGCTGTGCCAAGGAGAGAGGGCTGGCACAGTGTGTGGGCAGCTTGCCAGCTGCAGCCCTGGAGGTGAGGGCAGAGGCAGAGCAGGAGCCTGTGGCTCCAGATACACATGGCCTGCAGTCAGGGTCTGTAGTGTCAACACCCAGTGAGTTATAACTTTTGAGAGTTATATTTAATATAAACGCTACATTAAAGTACTAAAAATATATTGAGTTCTGGTTATACATTCTTAAACAGAGGAAAGGACATTAGGATCTAAAATTTGCTTTAAAATTCAGTCTTACTTGAAAATAAGATTAATAGATAAAAAATGGGGCCAGGGAGATAGCTCAGTAGAATAAGTGCTTGCCTGGCAAGCACAAGGTCCTCAGTTCAATGCCCAGCACTTGGGGGGGGGGTGAGAAGTAGATAAGGAATGGATCTGAAGGCCAGAAGTAAGATAAAGCAAAATTTTATTAGTGAAGTTACTAAAAAAATACAGGCAGTATAAATACAGATATGAACTTTAAATTCTAACAAATTTCCTATATTTTTAGATGTTCATGAAAATGATGGAAAATGTTTATAAATGAAAATAAGGGGGCTGAGGAAATAGCTCCAAGGCACAAGTGCCTGCGTGGCAAGTGCAAGGTTGTGAGTTTGAACCCCAGTCCCGCCAAAAAAAAGAGGAAAGGTATGATAATAATGATAAGTCCCACAACTAACAGGAATTATCCCAGAATCCAACTACTGATTTGTTTCTCTGACTTTTTACTTTTATGGGATTGATATTCACTTTTCTAGTAAGGATGCCCCATAATTTAAAAAAAAATTCAGATTACTTTTGCTCCTTTGTATTACTGAAGCTATCAAATCTTTTGGTTTTTTTTTTCCAAGTAAGGCATACAATTAAAGCCATTGGGCTAGATCTCCTGGAGCCTCTGTAGTGGAAAACAGTTTGTTAATGCCACTAGCAACAGCAGATTCAAATTAATTAATTAATTAATTAATTAATTAATTAATTTATTTATTTATTTTTCAGGTTTGTGGTTGGCTTAAATCATATAAAAGAAAGAAGCATTATTTCAGTGAAAGTTAGCTAAGTGTGTGCAAATGTCTACTGAGTGTGTTCCACAGCCCAGCTTCTAAGCTCTGTCTGTAAGCGGAAGTCTCTGAGCGTGAACAGAGCAGCACGGGCTGTCGGCCTTGACGAGTTGTTATCCAGCCCGAGCTTTTCAGCGTGGATGAATGAGTGGATCACAGCATCATGTTAGAAGCTTCCTGCTTGATCTCCCGATGTTTTCAGTGAAAACATTTTGCTTTTCTTGATGTTTGCTCTTTTTGACCTTGCGAGGTCGGAAGACAGAGTTTCTTTATTAAATCGGTATATCAGAGGTACTTAATTGGCTCTAGAAACTTCTGCCTGGTATTGGCCTATTCCAGCCTCAAACAGGGTTCTGACCAACCACTGTGAATTCTGCTTTCCTGAGAAGGTAGGGGGTGAGAGATTATAACAGGCTTTGTGTAAGTAGCCAGTTGCTCATTGCCTTCAAAGCTCCAATTTTCTTCGTGTAGGCAAAATGCCAAAATCAATATTTTTAACTCACAAAGAGAAATCGTTTAGCATTTAAAAAACACTATGACTGTCTCCACTCACTGTTTTTTTTTTTTTTTTTCTGAAAAGCCATCAGATCATTTAAAAATAAAATGTTTGTTAGGTTTCTACAGCAGAGCTTAGTTTATTCTCCACATTACATACACTATAATTCATTGACTGTTGACATTCACAGCTGTGTTAAGATCAAGGTTACTACAGGACCACTGCAGCCACCTTTCATTGTGAGAGCACATGGCCCAAAGTCCACCGCAAATACTTCGAGAGTGGCATCACTCCTAATTAAAACCCAAGAATCCACACTATAATGGTTAAGGAAACATGGATTCTGGACTCAGAACTAAGTGTGAGAGTCACTCCAATTGCTAAGCTAGCTTCTCTGGCATTTGATTTTTTAAACTGCCCTCAGACCTGCCTCACCCTCGCCTGTATTCATTTCCTTTTATGTCTCTTTCATTTGGTCCCCTTCTCTGTTCTTTTTCCCTAACATCATTATTACTGATGTGGGGAACTAAGGAAGAGGGAAGCGAGCTCTGAGAAGTCATGCCTGAGGCAAGTATTCCTAGGCCGGCAGAGGAGCCACATTTATCACCACTAAAAGAGCTCTGGGTCAGGAGTGTCTCAAGTCCCTTGTGTTTCTGCCTTGTCTACTAAATTGGGGTTAATTAAAATGTCTCTCTTAAAAGTACTTCTCTTGAACACACACACACACACACACACACACACACACACACACACACACACACGCATGCACACACTTTTCCTCTACTCTTGCTTCTATTTCTTGCAGAGAGGAACAGAACTGACACATATACATATGATTTTCTCCTTCTAGACTAGGAAAAGAATTGTAAAAACGTGTGGCTTTCAGATATGCAAATAGTTCAACCCACTGTAAAAGTGACACTCTTAACAATGACAATTTGGAGTCTTTACCCCTTATTTTTTCGATGGTTTAGAAAAGCTAAAGAAGGTGTGGCCTGGGTTGTAGCCCCTCCAAAGAATATAATTCCCTCTCTTGTGTTTCTGAAGCTGGGACACATAGCCATGACCTGGAGCTATTTTAATCCTGCATTTCTCAGCCTTATTCCCAGAGATTTTTAGTAGATTTTGATTACCATCCTTGTGTGACCCAAAATCATATATTTTCCCAAGTCTCTGAGAACATTCTGATGTGCACTGTCCATGGACAAGTGTTGAGATGGCCTTACACCACTGAGGAGTGCCACGGCATGAGGAAGGGGCCCTCATCTGATAATGGAGGGAAGGCCAGCTGATATTCTACCCCTTAGGCATCTTTCTTTTCTAAAGGTAACTGCAGGTAAAGCACATATTTGTAATCATTTATTTTGAAAATACTTATATGAATAAGTAAATATCCATACTTCTCCCCACAAATAATATTAGGATACATGTTAAACATTACCCTAAGGATATGACATTTTTAAAAGACTTTATGCTATTAGAGCAGGCTTGGTTTCAAATCAAAATTTTGCAAAAGGTACACTGGTTACAAATATACTCACTGCCTACACACACACATGAAAGACCTGCCCTATAACCCATATCCCATACCAGAGCTGTACATTTGTCACATGGAAACATTATTGAGTGCAACAGCAAAAGTTTTCATTAGGGTCCACTCTTGGGTTGTAAATCTCATGGGTTTGGCAAATGTCTAATGATGTATAAATATCATTTGTTATGGTTTAGATCCAGAATGGCTCACAAAGCCTCATGTGCTTGCCTTATGGGTGTATTCCCACTGCTGCGCTCTTGGGAGACTGTGCACAGGACCTGGTGGATGTACCTTCCTTCCTGGCACCTCCGTTGGCTCTCTGCTATGAGTGTCTATCCTCCATCCCATGCCGTTCTGCCATGGAGTCAGCTAATTATGAGTCAGACCTCTCTTTCAAGTTGTGGGTGTTGGGTAACAAGCAAGTAATTAAGACACCTTGTTAGCATCAGACAGTATTGTCACTATCCTCACCTTCCTCAGTGTTGTCTTTGCTCCTCTGTCCCCTAACTCATGGCCACCCCTGTTCTCTAAGCTATTGCCATAGTTTGCCTTTTTCCAAAATGGCATATATTTGGAATCATATAGAATATAGCCTTTTCAGGTTGGCTGCTGTCACTTAATTGGCATCTCAGTGTCTACTCCTGTCTTTTCCTGGTTTGAGGTCTCACTGGTTGTTAGTTTCTTAATAAGTTACCCACACCTGGTTTCTTTTCCTGGTAAAGACTACATGTGTATGTGTGTATTTATCTGTAAAAACTTGTCAGCCAACAAATGGCAAAGTGATACATACTGAAATATGAGCAATTAGGAAAATCGCCACTCACCTGACTTTCCATTTGATGTGTGAATGTCACTCCCGTGAGCGCAGCTTCTTTGGCTCAGCTCTGGGGTGTGTCCTTGCACAGTGGACCAGAAAGAAACATGTTTTTTTTTTTTTTTTTTTTTTTTTTATGTTCTAGTTCTGCTTTTAGCTTTTAAACCGTAAAGATTTGATTTTTTGACCTGCTAAATAGCTATCAACTTAGAGCAACCAGATTTTATTTCCTTTATCTGATTTGATTTGATTTGATTTGGATTAAGACCTGAACGAGAAAGCAGTGCCCACGCCCTCTTGGTGCTGGCAAAGAAGAATGTTCCCTGCAGCAGGGTTTGAACCCTTTTAGGGACTGACATCTTAGATATAAATTTCAGGATTTTATTACTGTTTTCTAAAAGAATCACTGATGGATATGTAAAGCAAAGATGTGAAATGCTCCAGCAGGTAGCAATCAAATCCTAAAGATGGTCTCTAAAAGGCAGTTTCAGGCTTGTCAATTTAAAGCTACTTTAAAAGTGCTACCTAATGAACTAGAAGAGGCCTTGATGAGCAGACTTGCTTGCACTTGGGCTGCATAGTGAAAAGCTTGTTTAGGGTGGGTTCTCTTTCTCAAATTGCCCTCCTTAAACAAACAGAGCAAGCAGAGAAAGCTTTTAGATGTATAACATGAAGCCATTACAAGAAGCTGAAAGTCAGCCCATGAAAGAAAGAAGCTTTTTAGAGGGTTTCCAGTTAAGGATCTGGGTGGTGCTGGAGACAGAATGATAGATAATAGACTCCCAGTGCTGGGCTGTCAGGAGACAGAAAACTGTAGCAGCCGTGTGGGAAAACAGGATTGCTGGCTTTGCCCACTTGACCTTTACTCTGAATAGATGGGTTTAAGAAGATCACAAAGGGCTTTGCAAAAAAAGTGGTCTGCTCAGTTCTTTTTGGTGCCTGAAACTCCCTTTTTTATTCTGAGGAGTTTTAAGTTTGTTTCTTGGTATTCTTCTGGGGATCCCATGAAATCCCTATTATCATTCTATAGGTATTGGTTTTAAAAGAAGGCATTGTGCACTCTGCTACCATCTCGTGTCCTGGGCAGCAGTGAGCCTGAGTGCGTAAGAGAAAGGATTACTGAATGGAGCCTCCAGCTCCGCACCCTCCCTGGTGAGGCGTCTCTCTTCTCAAAGGCCGGCATTGAGGCGCTTCTGTATTTTTGCGTAATTACATAATCTTATTTAAATAAGAAATGGAATGATGATTTGAAGGCAAAATGTGTATCCAATGCATACAGACCACTATGTAGATGAAAGGCTTGCAAATTAATTGCCAGCATTTTCAGAAAATAGGGCTTGACAGCAGTGGTTCATGTGAAAAAGTTCTAGGAGATTTTAGTTAAGTATGAGTTGAATATGGGCCAATGTTATGCTGCAGCCAAGAGCCCAACTGCACGTGGGGAATTAGAGTTCTCTGCCCTGGGGTGTGGGCTTGCAAATAGCACATTTTAAAGCCTGAGTCCAATTGTGAGCATCCACTCCTGGATAAAACAATCAAATTGGAGATTATACAAAGGAGGCCATTTTGAAAAACTGGTTTCAAAACAGAACAAACAACCCCTATTCCCTCAGCAAAGCTTTTAAAAGAATTGATCGTATTAAACAGAGAAGATAAAACTGGTGATCTGAATAAAAGACAACAGATTTCAAATACATAGAAAATGTCATTCTGAGGTTTCAGAAGATGAGGAATTCCTCAAACTTCCCATCACAGTAAATATGGAAATACATGAAGAAACATGAAAAAAAAAAAAAAATACAAAAGAAAAGACAAGGGGATATTTAATTTCTGCATCTGACATGCAGTGCTAAATGGAGAAATTACAAGAGGGAACATTGTTAACCATAGTTAGGAATCTCCAAATCATTAGAATTTACCAGGGACTGGGCATAAAGCTCAGTGGCACCAGTGCCTAGCTGACAAACACAAGGATCTCAGTTCGATTCCCTGTACCAAAAATAAATAACTTTTTTCCAAAAATAAATAAATTAATTAAAATAAAACTTAAACTACAAACAGGCATGAAATTACAAAAATCATATGCAATGAGAAAAACTAGTAGGGATAAATATTCACAATATGAAAAAGGGTTGTTTTTTTTGGGGGGGGGGCTGGCTCAGGCTGCCTTAAGGGCAGGTCTCATACCCTATATGAGAGTGGGGTCAAACCACTGTCCCCCATGCCTGAGTGACTTTGCTGAATCATGTGTTTTAATCGACTGAATTACATGGAAAGCCCCTTAACATCTACAGTATGATGCTGAGTTAAAAAGGATCATTAGGTCAAAATTTAACTTTTTTTTTTTAGAATTTTTAATTTTATTTATTTATTTATTTATTTATTTTCTTGTTTGCAGAACCTTTATTTGTTTATTCACTTATTTTTATGGCCGGCTCAGCCCACGCCCTGAGGGCAGGGCTGGCGCAGCATGTGGTGCCGGGGATCGAACCGCGGTCTCTGAAGCCGCCCAAGCTTTCCCAAGCAGGCGCTTTAGACCACTGAGCCATCCCGCCGGGCCCGTCAAAATTTAACTTTTAAAATTAAAAGGAATAGTGCCTGCCATGGTGGCCTAGCCCTCAGGGTACACTGAGAAGACCATTGAGACTGAGCATGGTGGTGCGTACCTGTAGTCCCAGCTCTTGGGAGGCTGTGAACAGGTGGATCACTGCAAGTCTGGTCTAGTAGTGAGACCCTGAACACCCTATAGACCCTTCCCTAAGAATATAAATAAATTAATTGATTAAAAGAAATATATTCAAATAACTACTAAGTGATCTTTTAATAGGTTTAGTTGAGTAGCTGAACTAGTTTTTTATTGTTTTTGCATGATTTTCAAAATTTTCTACTTTGACCCTGTTTCCTTTATGTTTATAGAAATTTACATAAGATATTCCATATAAAAAGCAAGTGAACAAATTATCTGACCTATGAATAGATGAAAACTAACATAAAGAAGATACTTATAGCAGTTACATTTTTAATGTGTCATGACCTTTCTACTTTGCCTTTCATGGGAAGCATTCATGTAGGAAAAAATGTTGAAATCAGGTCTCTGTCCAGCAGCATTCTTCTGAGGGAGACATCCTGGACTCGGTGACCTCAGATGCCCCTTTCAGAGCTGAATGGGGTAGAGAGGGAGGCAGTTTAAACTTTGAACCATCATGGAGACTCAGTTTGGAAAATGATGAGACTCAGAATTTGGCCACATTAAATTGACCTTTGCGAAACTCACAAGTAGACTTCGACGGCATTAACTATAGGCAGGAATGTTCAAGGCTCACATTTCCTAAAGCCTAAACCCATCCTTTCCCCCCCTGTGAAGACGTAATAGCTCATAGGTGAAAGCACCTGAGTTTGAATCCCAGTTCAGTTGCTTCTAGCTTCTGGACATCTCCATGCCTCAGTTTCTTCATCCATAATGGAAAATATCTAGAGGCCTATTACCTAGAATATCCATAAGTGGGTTGTCATACTGTAAGGTGCTTTAAAGCTGTGGCACTTCAGTCCACATAAACCACATGTTTCAGGACAGGCTGTTTGTATCATGGAGAGCTCTGAAAGGTCCACCACCACTGACACAAGTGGTCAGCACAGGTCCTGATATATGTAAGAAATCAGTATTGCCTACTGCTCTGTCAATAGAGGTATGTGTGTGTAGTGTGGGGGAGAAGGACGCTGAAAGATGTTCCAGTTTATTTATGTATTTATTTTAATGCTATCTTTGTACCTATAAAAGTCACTTATCAGTTTTCTAATCTTAGAGTATTATTTACTAAAAATGTTATGGATCAGAAAGAGGAAATTACTTTTTTATTCTTTTACCCTCATTTAAATGAATTTACGCTGTTGTCTTTAGTATTTAATGATTGTGGAAACTAATTTACTTTGTTACTAATTTTCATAGTTACCCATGCTAAGGCATCCTAGACTGTAAGCATATTTCTAGCTCAGAAACAGTAATAATTACACTTGTTTATGTCCTTGACTTGACAAGATTATTCAGGTGTTAGAGGCATATTTCCTTTACTGTTACTAGAATCTGACTCCTAATTACACAAATACAATTGCTCAAGAGTTCAAGAACCTCTTTCTCACATATGCAGGAGTGTCTTCAGTTTTTTGGAAAAAACAAAAACAAAAACAAACCCTGAGATTGTTTATGTCTTAGGAATTATCCTCTCTGTTTTCAGTGACATTTCTCCCTAGAAATTTTCATAGTTATATGTTTTTCTCAGAACATGTTTGCAGCACATAGTGAGCACATCGTGGGGAGTCAGTCCATGTTCATAACACATCTCAGTGTTTTTACTGCTTTCCTCAATCTCCCAATTCTTAGAATTATTTTTTATTTGTTATTTATCTTCCCCAGATCTCAGATTTTAAATATTGAAAAAAATAAAACTGTATTGATTTGAATGGAAATCAAATTATAGAAAATACTATTTTTCCTGTCTGAGGAATGTATGCTGTTATGACATCTTTCTTGGGTTTGCGGAGGTCATCGAAAGGGCCCCAACAGACAGTTTCATGACTTCAGAATTCCATGGTGTCAGGGTTCTAAAAATTTTTAGATATAACACAGTGGGAAAGGTGAGCCTCAGGTGGACAAGTTGCTCCTTCCTGAGATGGAGGAAACGCCCACTGGTGGGTGCTGCCCATGGCTACAGGTGATCTGAAGACCCAGGGGTTCCAATTAGCAGCTGTGCCGGACCACTGCTGTTCTCAGTTGTCAGAGAGGTGCAAGGCTCAGCTTTGTTTCCCTCAACTTCTGGGGAGCATTTTCTTTCTGGATACTAATACAATGTTTGGCTGAGAAAGTCTCCTTAGAGAAGGTAAAAACTTTTCCTATAGAAAGTGGCTTCATTGTCATGGGGCTTCTCAGGAGATTCTTCTGCATTGGTAAATCCATTCTTGGGTGGTGGACAGAGTTCTCATTTATGTGCATCTAATAAAGACTTTCTTCCTGAGCTTTTAAACAGCAATGCATGTAAAATTCTGAAATCGTGATGGGTATGTTCATATTACCTTCAGTGTGCTTGGAATTCTCTTTGGGATCTTCTTTTCCAAACAGTTATTCTCATTGCCCTTCTTGATCCTCATCCCTGTAGTTGTTCTTTTTGTTGTAGTTCTTTGTTCTGTTGCAGTTCTTTGCTTTTCAGCAGTTTTTTTTATAGTTGTCTTTGTGTACTGTGTCTAGAAGAAGGAACACAATTATTCACACAGGCTGTACAAACATACACCCAAGTCCGGCAGAGCCATCCACTGGCAGCCATCTCTGGAAAACTAATTAAAGGGTGGAGTGTGTTGGGGTGAACACTAAAACATATTCCATTCCCTCAAGAATATTCTCCTATTGAGACCCAAAGACTTTATCTTTGGCATAGTGGGTCTGAACTAATTGACATGTTACTAAAAAAAGTGAGTTAAGAATGTTAGGGTTGGGGGATGTTGTTGCAAAATTGTCAGTGTGCAAGAACACATTATTTAGTGAAAATGCAGCTTCCAGATGCAGATTGAATCAGGTGCGAGTGTGGGAGGTAGGAGACAACAGAGAGAAATAAAATCTCTCTCAGAGAGAAAGAGAGCAAGACCCTAATTGAAATGGGAGGCATTCCCATTTTAGAAAATGTTTTCTTAACAGATTGCTCTAGTCCTCTGCCTCAAGGTTTTTGATTAAATTAATGATGGTAGTGATAAGCTCCATTAGGTTGCTGTTTCCAGAGGGGAATTTTCTACAGCATTCTCCTTTCCTTCCTTCCCCAAATCTCAGGTATGACAATAGAATTGCTAATTTAGGCCAGAACAAGCCAAGAAGATGAACTTATTATTACTATGCAAATGCGGACGATCCAGGAAATTAATATTTCATGTGCGCCTACCTAAACGAGTAATGTTTCCATTATGGGTTTGGTGTCACTCAGCTGGGAAGCTGGTGCTGCAGCTTGTTGTCATCAGTGAGGTCTTGAACTTGGCATTTTTTGTTGCATGTTACCTGCTGTCTTGGGACCAGTCAGCACATCTGACGTGTTGTGTTCAGTTGGCCCTTGCTGTTACCACCAATCTTTTGCTAGTGCAGAGAGATGAACTTGTTATGATCCATAGGACATTATCAACTTGATTTCCTGTCTTGGTAGCAAAGTATTAGAGGAATGAAGCAGCCAAGTCCTAGATAATGAAGAAGGAGAAAAAAAAAAAGTGTTTCAGGGAAATGAACCATAAAATCCACAATAGGAGATCTGATAGGGACTCTTCCATGCAGCATAATTAGCTGACTGAGAGCTTCGGAAAACACAGTAAAAGGAGTGCTACTTTGGGGGCCTGAAATAGTCATGTTAAATTATTCATAAACATTTGTTTGCCAAACACAATTATGTTTCATAGTCTGATGAAAACTACTGTGTTAACATTGTATATCAGCATTCAAGTGTGTGCAAAACAACAGCAGGAAGCAGAAAGGGGCATAAGTAACTTTGGCTTCAATTGAAGTTTTGGGATGCTCTGGTTTCTCTTCAGTTTGTATAACTCTTTTGTCTTTTCAGTAAATCTTACTTTGGATCAAATATCAACTGGAAGGCACACTTCATACTGAAGAACAGAAATCAAAAGCAAAAGATTTTAAAAATCTATCACAATTGCAAACATTTGAAAAGTTATGCCAGAAATGTATCAAATTTATTTTTACATTCCTAATCCTATTGCAAAATAGAGGTATGCGTTAAGAGGGGGAGATATGACAGTGGGCTTGCTGGTTTCTCTGCTGTCCTTTGTGATGCATGCCACCTATCTGCGTGGTCCCTGACTCCAGTATTACCTGGGGAAATTCATTAGATCTTTCTTAATCTTTATGAACAGCTGCTATAAAAATGCTGAGCTTGGGAACTCTATTTGGAAAAGATCCCATGGAGGGCTAGCCAAATAGCTCAGCGGATTAAGTTGCCTGCAAGCAGGCTAGGGGATCAGGTGTTTGATCCCCAGGCCTGCCATGCTGGCCCCACCCCTGGGCACACTGAGAAGGCAATTGAGAGGTGAGGCACACCTGTAATCCCAGCTCTTGGGAGGCTGTAAACAGGTGGATTATTATGAGTCTGATCTAATAGTGAGACCCTGAACACCCTATAGACCGTTCCCTAAACTCCAAAAAAAAAAAAAAAAAAAAAAAAAAAAAAAAAAAAAAAAAAAAAAAAAAAAAAAAAAAAAAAAAAAAAAAAAAAAAAAAAAAAAAAAAAAAAAAAAAAAAAAAAAAAAAAAAAAAAAAAAAAAAAAAAAAAAAAAAAAAAGATTATATGGAAATAATCTTGATGTAAAGTGTTGAGCATACAGGCCAATTTTTTTTAGATATAAATGAGTACAGAAAGGTTTTCAGATATGAAATAAATGTCTAATAATTGAAAAGGGAAATGTTGCTCATTTTTGTCAATAGAGTAAAAATGGCTGAGCTAGAACATAGCCAAAACTGTATATAGTTGACTCAAAGAACAGGTCCCCAAATCTTAAAAATAAGAGGTGACAGCCTAGAATGAAATTCTCAGAGGCCTCCATAGTGAATCATATGATTTTATAGAATTTGATCAGAGTTGCTATTGTTCTTTCTTTACTAGAAAATTTTCTTCGTTTTAAAATGATTTTTTTTTTCAGATGTAAGCTGGACTATTTACATTCCATTTTTTGGTCTTTCTTTGAGCCTCTTGTATCTTTTCTTTGTAACCAATGGTGACAGTGTACTGAGCTATAGATGCCTCCTCTGGATATAAGAGAACGTTTACTACATTGTATAAAGCGAGCTTTCTTTTTTAAAAAAAAAAAAAACATTTGATCATTACAGATTATAGTAAAATATAAAGGAGAATCTGATTTTAAGAAAAGAACTATGAAATGGACAAGTAAATGAGCTTAGATCCCTTTAGAACTTTACACACTGTTCTTTGCATTTTAGCTTGAACATCAGTGAGGCAGAATGGTATAAAATATTACTGAGACATATTTGGCAGGCTCCTTTTTAAAAAAGAATTGTGCAGGTGCTAATAAGCAGAACAAATTAGATTTGTTGAATCTGTAGACTTATGAAAATATTGATTTTTTTGTTATGTGCCTCCAGTGACACAAATATATCTGACAGTCCCAATGAAGCCGCTTACAAAGTAGACTAAATTCTCTGGGTTTTGTGTCAGAATCCCAGCGATTGCATGAACGACTAACAGGAGCTGGAACCTAAGGATACCATCCTGACACATGTTCAGTGAGTTCTCATCCTATCCTGGATGACATGGCTTCATATGCTTGTCACATAGAGTCCTTATTTTACCTTAACGTTTTTTTGTTTTTCTTTTTCTCTTTAATCATACAGTGAGTTTAAATTAATACATGCTGAGAGCTTAATAATGCTTTGTTTGCATATTTGATTATTGAAATTTATGTATAGGTCCTCTCAAGAGATGTTAAAAATATCATTTTTTCATAAAAAAAAGGCCATCAAAATTATGGAAATGTTATTGCATATCATGTATATAAGCTCACATAAGCAGGATCAATGTGATCATTTCTATAAAAACTTCTAAGCTATTGTGACCTTATACTTTAGAAGTTAAGTTCTAGAGGACAGGATCTTTTGTTTTGGATAGTTCATATTGTTACGCTTATACAACATTAGCATCAAGAGTAATTGGCATTTTATAACTGTTCAAAGTAAATGAGAAAAGGTCCAACCTAGGAGTGAATGCCCTGGATGTGGAGCTCTGGGAGGAGTTTGAGGGTGAGTAGCTTCTTGAGGCCCTGACTGCAGCATTGCTGCTACATTTCTGTCTTACGTACAGTGGCACTCAATTAATACCTGCTTACTTAATTGAGTGGGCACAAATAGCATTTGCCAGGCATCCTTTGCCGGGAGGCAATTGCACCAGGCTACTAGAAACTCTATTATGTTCTGCCTGGAGGTGAAGGGAACACAACCTCTTCTCTGTGCTCCTTTGTGTAAAGAAAAGAGTCAAGCTGCAAGATCAGTTATGATTTGTTTCCAATCCCTAGTAAAGTGGTTTGAGAGAAAATATATGTCACATCATCATAAAGAGGACTAAAAAGGCAGAACTGGGCTTTCTGACATTTGTTGCAAAGTTGTTAGTGCCTTTCATCTTCTTTCAGATAACAAGACTTTTTCATGTACATTTACGTAACAGCATTTACCTTGTCATCTTAATTTTCTTGATGTAAAACTGAATAAGCCTTAAGGTATATTTAGAAAACAACCCAAGAACAACCTTGTATATGGTCTTTCTCCGTATCATCAGTCATTTGTACTAAATTTGATACCATGTTTCAGGGATTAGAATATTGACTCTAGATAATATATGGAACCCTACATGTTTGTACATATTATTTCTATTCTAAATATTTGTCTAGGGCTGGCCATTTAGCTCAGTGGACTAAAGCACCTGCTTAGGCAGAGTGCAAGGACCAGCTTCGAACCCCAGCACCACAAGCTATGCTGGCCCACCCATCCCTGGGGTGCACTGAGCCTATGATTGAGACTGGGCATAGTGGCATGCATCTATAATCCCAGTGCTTGGGAGGCTGAAACAGGAAGACCCTTATGACTCTGATCTGCAGAGCAAGACCCTAAAGACCCTGTACTAAATACATAAAAAAAGAAAAATTGTCTACAAGGAAAAAATGAAGAGATGAGCAAAGTATTATGATTCTGTTTTTTACCTAATGAGTTTATTTTTCAAGAAGAAAGGACAATATTACAGATAATAAACAGAACACACCCTCTAAAGCCAAGGGCAGGGAGTGGAAGGCAGCTGGAGGAGCAGGAGGAGACAGGCTTGGGCCTGGCCTGCACCCGCATTTCAGGAATCTGTGCCAGACAAGTGGGGACTGTCCTGTAACTTTGTAATATTTTTCTGAAGAAAGTTACAGCCTCACCACTGGAAGCTTTACTACTGCTCTCTCCTTAATGGCTGGAAGTATTTGACAATGCCTTGGCTGTTGGTAAATGATTGGGAATCGAGAGCAAGTAGCTTGGTCAGTAAGTGGGAGGCATGTGATGGTAGCAAGAGGCAAGCCTCAAGTGACCGAGTGTGCGCAGGCCACCCGATGCAAGGGCACGCTTTGGATCTTGCGGTGGTTACCTGTGATGCATTTTCTTTTCATTGCTTTCTTAATTTTGTGTTTCTTAAAATTCTTATCCATGATTATTCTAAAATTTGCCTAAAAGAGAGCATAAAACTCCTGTTACCAGTTTTTGATAACTGAGCAAAGTGAAAATTTCTAAAATCTAAGTGAAAATTTCTTGTCTGCCATTTCTCATCAGACTTCTGTAATTTTAGAATTGAGTGATAAAAGAGAACTATAACCTTTCACTGATAGTTCTTTTTCCTTTCCTTTTTCATTTTTTTGTGGTAGTGGAGATCAAACACTGGTTCTTACACTTGCCAGGCAGGCATTTAAGCCACTGAGTTATCCCCTGACAACCTCACTGATATTTCAAAGAGGGTTCGATTGGCCTTGAAACATGGGTTATTCTGTGCAGGAGGCTACAGCCATAAAACTATCATAGTTTAAAATCATGGGCCAGCAGACTGGTTCCTCCTGTTCCCTTAGCTAAGTGGAGGACTTGTCCTATAAGTAGCCTGACCTAAAAAGAGTTCACCAGAGACTGTTGGGCTCCGTCCTGACCATCACCTCTATATACTAATGAAAGTGTTGACATTCGCTTGGTGAGACCCACACAGGCCTTACTTTATTAGAAGTCGTCTTCTTTTGTAAGAAAAGCTCTACCTGCTGGCTGAAGGGAGGAGAATAACGGTGCAGAAAAGGGAGCAGAGGAAGGCACATTTTAATTGCTAGGACTTTCTCCACAGAAGCCGGGCAATGAGTCCAGTTTGCAAATACTTGAATTTACAAGTGCTCTGAGGAGCACTAAGGAGGTACTCCCAGGACAGACAAATGAAGTACTGTATTAAACAGAAGATAACTACTGTCGAGGGGAGATAAAGCTAAAAATATAAAGCACATAGCTGCATTCACAAATGAATCATAATTGCTTTTGGGACTATTTGGATATACAATATATACCTATAATCTTTTCTACTGTTAGGAAAGAGAAAACCTCTTGCGCTTGCGCTCTTTTCCTCTCTCATTAGTTTTCTTTTTTTTTTTTTTTTTTTTTTTTTTTGAC
>PVJA010036664.1:0-20918 GCA_004027025.1 Myocastor coypus
GGAGGGGAGAAAGAGGGAAGAAGAGAGGGAGAGAGGGAGGGAGAGGGAAGGAAGGGAGGAAGAGAGAAAGAGAGGAAGGAAGGGAGGAAGATGAAGACAGGGAGAGAGGGGGGAGGGAGGGAGGGAGGGAGAGGGAGACAGGGAGAGGGGGAGGGGGAGGGAGAAAGAAGGGAGAGAGAAACCCTTCCAGGCCACCCCTACAGCGACTCATCACTTCCAACCAGATTTCACTTTACATTTAGTGATAAGCTCATCAGTAGACTAATGCACTGAGGAGTACCAGGTTCCTATGACACAACTGCCTCTCAAAAGCTACATCTATAAAAGTATAAGGCTTTGGTTGGGGGGCGGTTCCCTAGATTTGAGCTATGTCACAAACTGTTATGAAGCCTATGGTCATATACTCAAATCTGCTGCTTTGTGCTCTAAGATAGTTGAAGTACATGCTGCATTGAGTGGTTTTTTTTTTTTTTTTTTTTTTTTTTTTTTTTTTTTTTTTTTTTTTTTTTTTTTTTTTTTTTTTTTTTTTTTTTTTTTTTTTTTTGACTGTCCTCATTGCCCTAGGACTGTCTTCTAAACTGTTAGAAGAACTTTCCCAAGACAGGTAGGAAGAACCTGAGCTGCTGTAATTGCCATGGCTTCCCATGGAAATGCTCATGTCTCCAGGTAGTCAGTAGAGTGACCGTGACCAGGAAAAACAAATACAAAAGGCAAAACTTCACATTGGCAGAGAAACCAAGGAAGGAAGCTATGCTGTCGCCTGGGTCAAGTACGTCTGATTCCAAAATAGCCCAGAATAGGGGGCAGAGAGGAGAACTGAGCTGGGTAGTCAGGGGTCAGGGTCATTTTAGCCAAAAAGGATGAGGAAATGGAAAGTGGATAACCTCCTTCCGTTGTTCCAGATTTCGTAGTGGAATCTGAGTGAGGACCAGCTTTCCAGTCTTGACTCCATGAGCAGCCCTCTCCTCACATGAGGTGGTTTTTGCTAGCTTGATGTTTCCAAAGAACACCTAAGGATTCACTTCCCCTTGATTTTCCCCAGAAAGTTCTTTGTGATTGTTCACCCCAAGAGGGGAGGTTGCTAAAAGAAAACAAAACAAAACCAAGATTCTAGATGGGTATGGCTGTGCAGGCAGTGTACTGTGAGAGGTGTGGCCTAAATGAGACGCCCAAGTCCAGGCTAGCCAAGGAGGAGGATGCTTTGCTGCAGTTTGTCCACCCAGAAGGGGTGTCTTTCTGTAATCCATACCAAGGTGCCATATGGGCCAGCTGCTTTGCTTAGCTGCTTTTGAACCCATACTTACAGTTAATTGTATGACTTAACCAAAGAAGAATGGACAACTGTGTGTGTGTGTGTGTGTGTGTGTGTGTGTGTATGTGTATAGAAAGCTGTGTCTGTTCAGTCCAAGTCCCCTGCTTGATGGGCTGCATGTTTTCTTCCACAAAATATAGTTCAGATGTTACATAGGAATATTTTCACCTTGAAGCTTTCCAGATAAATTGTTGGGATTTCCTGTGGGAGATAATTTCTGAGTTAGGTTCACAGAGCTTCTCTCTCTTCCAAGGCTGTCCTGTCTCCAGGTTTGCATGCAACTGGCTGCCTAGGCAGCATCATACCAGATTTCAGGGCCATGTGCCGTTTTCCCCTGAAGTTCATCCTGCATCAGTGTTGGACTGGGTCAGCTGCTGCCAAGTAACTGTTGGTCATGTGCGGTTCTCCCTTCCCCGCCTGGCTACAATGTGTCCTGTAGTCTCCAAACTAACATCTGGCAGCTCTGCATGTATTTAGCAATCTACAGATTGCTCTGCACTGATTTATGCAAGGGTTTAAAGAAAATCCCAAACAACAAAACCCGTAACATTCATTATCAAACAACATTTATCAGACATAGACTCCACATAAGTCTTGGAGACAGCTTTGGGGACCCTATCAAACATGATATGCCATTGATATACTGTTCAAACATTTTTACATGAGAAGCAATGATAAATATCAGCCATTTTATATGATTCCACATCAAATCATCAGCCTTTAGGCAGAAGACCTACAGTGAACTTTCAGGCTCAATGTTCATGACCAAGGTGGTGTTGAGCAAGCTTAAAAAAAAATCTTTTCAGTAAAAAGAGGAAGTGGCCTAGACAATAACAAGATGCTTTCAGAACCTTTAGGGCCTAAATTAACCAATTATGATGGAGTGTTTTATTGCCAAAGAAACCATGTTAGTGGCAGATATGGAGAAGATACATGGGAAATGATCTATGTAACTGGTAATGATTTCAGAGGACATGGTAACATTCTTTAAATAAAATCTTAACTTTGCCCAATTTGAAGTAAGTACGTACTATGGCATCATAAATTGTCATCAACGTTAACCATTAGTTTTCTTTAGTAACCATAGGCAAAATTTGAAGGGTTAGAAAACTTAAGAGTATAAATAAATAAATTTTGGGTGGCACCAGGAATCAACCTCAGGACCTTGTGCTTTCTGCATTCTCAACCCTTATACTTTTTTTTAGAAGAGTGACTTAAATACAAAATGCACTTGGAAGAGTTAAAGAAAAATGAATGTCTATTGAAAGTGTTAATATTTAATTGTTTGATCAGTCTTACATACCTATGTCTGTTGATCTATACCAGTGGTTCTCAATCTTTCTAATGCCGTGACTCTGCAATACAGTTCCTATTGTTACGGTGACCCCAAATCAAAAAATAATTTTGGTGGCTACTTCAAAACTATAATTTTGCTACAATTATGATTCGGAATGGCTTTAGGTGACCCCTGCGTTTTGGTCATTTGACCCCTGCCAGGGTGGCAACCCACAGGTTGAGAACCTCTGATCTATACTGATTTGGTGATGAAAATATGTAATGCAACATTGTTAAATTTTTCTTGTTTTGAAATTCTGTACTAGAGGTACTCTTACTTGTTACTGTTTCTTTCTATCTTTGTTTCTGCTATTTTTACTCTTTAAAATAAAAAAAAAAACCTTAAGAGTGTAGAACCATTTTCATGAGTGTTTAGCCCAAGAAGAGTGCTAATGTCTGCATAGCAATTTATAACATTGAAAGCACTTTCCACACGCATTTTCTAACCTGTCACTCGTAGTGGCCCAGGAGGCTAGGTTATATCATTTTTCATCTGACTTTTAGGAAATGAAGGGTTAGAAAACTTAAGTAAGACCACAAGCTCATAAGTGGCCCAGTGAGAACTAGCCTGGGTGAGTCTGGTTGCTACCTTGGTACCATTTCTAAACTCTGTGTAGTAGATCAAAGGGGAACAAATTTAAGAAAAAAATAAATGCTACAGAAATAACTGGAAGCTGCCTGGAGGCTATTTGTGTGTTGCGCTTCAGGTGATGAGGACTCCAGCTCCTTTATTAATTGTTCTTCAGTGCAGCCAATGGGACGAGTATACTCTCATCATCCAGGAATACACCATAAAAAGGGTATGGTACAGTGGGACTGAAGAGCCCTTTCTGCACCTACTTCCCTACCCCATAATTAAGGTTAGCTTCTCATAGAGTGGGACGTCTTTCTTCCCTATCTGGACTTATGGCTGCCATGTTACCCCAGATGTTCCAGATAATATAACTGCTGTGGCTATAGAGATCTTGTGGATCCTTTCATGCTTGCTCTGAGAATTTGCTAGGATTATACTAAAAAACACTATCAGATGGCCTAAGAGGAGGCCATTAGTAAGGTTCTGCTATTGCCAGATCATACGTGGGTTTCAGGACTTGGTAGCATGATGCTTTATTAGCCCTGCTGTGTTGTGGCCCTTCTAGGATTGCAGTCAGATGGTAATGTGTGCATGAAATCTTAGACCCTAAAAAGACCTGTCTTAAGACTGATGTAACCCATCCAGGCATTTGATAGATGATGCAGGTGACCCAGAGGAAAGAAGCCGCTGTAGGGATTCTCCCTTTGGACTGTAACATTAGAATCACGGGAGAGGTTTTAAAATCCCAGGGCTCACATGAAGCCCCATAGAAATTAAATCAAAACATCTGTGTTAAGACCCTGGCACCACCACTTGTAACATATTCCTGCAGGCTTGAAGCACAGGTGGAGTGTGCACGACTGTCCCTTTAGGGACAAGCTACCTGATGGGACCGGCATGCATGTGTGTTGCTATTCTGAACATGCTTAAGACTTTCTGGCTAATTCTGATATGTCCTAAAATTTGCAGCTTGTCCCAGATGACACTTTGGTTCAATTTTATTTTTAGCTATCCCTGACCTTTATTTTAGAACATTATGAGAAATGAAAGATGAGTGGATATAGTAGAAAAGTTGCTGTAAGATGATGTGCCAGACCATTTCTATTTATTCTTATTTCCATGCCTACCCTTCATGGCTGGTGCATTCATCCTGGGTCACCATGAGAAACATAATTGGTTTCATTTGGCCTGTGGGTTCTCGCCAGGGAGCAGACACCCTTGGTGGGACTTCTAGTCCTATTCAATGCAGCTGCTGAACATGCAGCAGTTTATTCAGCGAGTGTTTATGGAGGACTTGGTATGTACTGGGCATTGTCTGAGGCTGTGTGGCTAAAATGGAAGTGAACAGGTATGTAAGGCTCTGCCCTTCCAGAGCTTCTCCGGGACTAAAAGGCCCAAAGACAAAAATCTCAGTAATTCCAAACATCTTAGGGTGAAGGCAGGGATGGGAACTTGTTCTATTCATTTATTCTCCACCTTATGTCTTCAATAAGATTTGTGGCAGCAAAAAAACACATAATGAAGTTGTTAGAATATAAATAAGAAGCAGAAATCAAGATCAAGGAATGTATAAAATCGAGGACCAAGAACAGAAGACAAATTCACAGTTATGCAAGTCATAAGGGTCCACTTGAACTGAACTTCACACTTAGTATCATGTATCCTGGCAGCCATATCAAAAGGGGAAATATGGTTGGTGACAGAGTACTTATGGTCAGAGAAGACCAGTTTCTGGGGGGCAGGAAAGGCTCTCCTGTCGTTTCACTGCTGAAGAACTGCTGCACATGGAGCTTCCTACCATCGCTAACAGCCCTGAGGTGACTAGGAAAGTTGACCTTCTGAGGGTGCCTTGCAGCCATCCTGCAACAAGAGTGAGAGCATGAAACAAAACACGATGCAATCTATCGTTTTTGTTCAGGAGTGATTCATTGGAAGTATGGTGGTTTGGAGCAAATAGAGTTCCTATCAGTCAGTGGCTAGGAGCTGGAAAACGTGGGCTATGGAGGGACAGGATCCCTAATAACATCCTTCATAATTTTTCTTAACCAAGATTTTCATAAGG
The DNA here is from genome assembly GCA_004027025.1 of Myocastor coypus. Classification (NCBI taxonomy): domain Eukaryota; kingdom Metazoa; phylum Chordata; class Mammalia; order Rodentia; family Myocastoridae; genus Myocastor; species Myocastor coypus. The sequence continues at coordinate 5,284 of PVJA010036664.1, forward strand.
CAGATGATTATATTTTCTATTTTCTGGTATAGGGCTAAAGGATAAGTATTCTATACTGTGGGTAATGTAACATTTTATTCCAGGGGTCAATAAAATACTAGGTGGTAGATACTTTAGACTTTATAGGACAGATGGTCTCTGTCACAGCCATTTGTCTATCTTCATTGCACAAAAACAGCCATAGGTAACATATAACTGAATGAGTGTGTTTTATAAAAACAGGTGGCACATAAAATTCCACCTATGGGTCGTATATTGCCAACCTTTGGTATAACCTAAAACATAAGCGGGAAGCATGCTAGTATTCTTTTTTAAAAATTAAAGCTCGAAACTTGGCGGTTCTTGGTTAGTGGTGACTTTGGCCTCCTGGCTTAATTAATATTATATGATTCATGCTGGAAAGAACCCTGCTCATGTTTGGGTTGCTCATTCCTTAGGCTTCTTTAAGAACATGCAGCTCTCAAAATAATTCAGTATAACTACTCATACATCAACGTGGCACTGGGCAGACAGCAACCTGAGATGGTTGCAGTGCGAAACTGAGACGTGTCTCAAAACTCTTGCATTTCCTGTGGAGACGGAGAACCATGTTCATCACCCTCAGCGGTCTCCTCAGCAACGGGATTCTTGATTAAATTCTCATGGTTGGCTTCCTAGGAAAGAGAGGCAATGCTAAGCTATTTTCAGTGTGCTATTACATGGTATTCACGCCTGTATTTTCTTTCTTTCTTTCTTTCTTTCTTTCTTTCTTTCTTTCTTTCTTTCTTTCTTTCTTTCTTTCTTTCTTTCTTTCTTTCTTTCTTTCTTTCTCTCTCTCCCTCTCTCCGTCTCTTTCTCTGTCTCTCTCTTCCTCTCTCCGTCTCTCTTTCTCTCTCTCTCCATCTCCTTCTCTCTCCCTCTCTCTGTCTCTTCCTCTCTCCCTCTCCCCCTCTCTCCCTCTGTCCCTCTCTCCCCCTCTCCCTCTCTCTTTCTGTCCCCCTCTCCCTCTCTCCCTCTCTCCATCTCTCTCTCTCTGCAGAGCCAGGGATTGAACTCAAGCTCTTGTACTTGGCAGGCAAGCACATATTCTACTGACCTATCTCCCTAGCCACAAAGATTGAGAATGATTGATTGACTGACTGTCTCAGGCTGCCTTAAGTGTGAGTCTGGGGATTGAACCACAGTCCCCTGTGCCTAACTTGGGTTGCCAGTGCAGGCGCTTAAACCACTGAGCTAACCTGAAAGCCCCCCATACTTACATTTTCAAATGCAAAACATCTGGCTTGCCCAATGTAGATTCTAACAATCTACATCTGAGTGTTGCATGTAGTATGACTAAAGACACCATGGATACCCTTAGGGAAAATAGAGTGATTTCATTGTAAAAAGAAAAAGGCTATGGTTAGAAGCCAATCGATGCGTTGGTGGTTTCATTCTTAAGTACCTCCCACTGGCCTTAAACAGATCTTGGAGTTTGACTGTGTAGTGGATGCCACCTTAGCGGGCTGGGCCCAGAAGGTCATCAGCAGAGGTAGCCTCAGGTGAGATGGCATCTGCAGCCACAGGTGTGTAGGGGCCTCAAGCATAGAACTGCTTTAACCAGTTTATAGATGAGCCAAAATCTTGAGCGATGTGTGACCTAGTAGTATCTCATACATGGTGACAGTAGGCATTCATCTTCAAGATCAAAAGTAGCCCCAAAAGTTTGTAAAATCATTGCTGTGAGAATTGTGGAACCATTTGTTCTTGTCATTTTGGGTTTTAAATTACTTTTAATAAGAAATAGCAATGTATAACAATATGATGGTTTCAGAACACATTAGTCATACATTTCAATATTTGATACAATGCATATTATTGTCCTATTAGTTATACAGAGCACAGGGTGTAGATGTTATAATTTTCAAATCATTATTGGTACAACAAAATTTTTTTCTCATTGAACAGAAAGTAGTCATATACATAATCAATGTTTGATAATCACAGTGGGTTATTGGTAAAATTGGCAATGTTGGAAGCTGTTGATTTAAGCCTTTTACAGCTTAGCATTCAAATCTAGCTTTACATTTTATATCTTGTGGTTAAACTTTTCTGCTGGATGGTTGAGGGCAATTTTAAGCAAGACCTATATAACAAAAGATGTAACTTTTGTATCTCTCAAGTTCAGTCAGATCCCCTTAGGATTTACTTTGGGACCATGTACAGTGCTTTGTAGAACTGTTGTCAGTGTTAGCCATCTGGATGAGTCATGCTTATTGCTTGTCCAGTTTGCTCTCTGTAAAAGCCTAAGAGAATGTTTTCTTTCTAGGTGACTCTCCTTGGGCACACTATACATCATTAATCCCTTTCCTCTGTGGCCTCATAATCTCTTTGAACAGAAAATTTGGAACACCACTGAGTTATAGGATATTACAGTATAGGTTCTCTTAGGTCCTGAGTCCTCACGGACCTTGAAGAGCTAGGGCCAAAATAGTGGCTTTCCTTGTAGCCCTTCTTTCTCTCTAATTTTTTGTCTGCAAGCTTAAGTTGTTAACCCTCCAGAAGAGAAGATTAGTGATACTATTACTCTATAACATAGGTACTTGAGCTTAACATCGCTGTCTTTCTGAATATCAAACATCTTAGACTTAACATGGAATCAGTATTTTCCATCAATCATTGATACTCTAATAAATCCCTATAGAATGTGATAAAAAGTTCCACATTTTTACCAGAAGTTTAGAAATCTAAGCATATACAAAATTGTAGCTGGTCAATCCTATGGCATTTTTCCTTGTCCCTTATTCTCTTTTATCACCCTTTTTTGTTTTCTTATAAAACAACCATTTACTTGAGAAAGAGTATAGCAATAATTGAAATTACATTAGAAGCAGTGTCCATCTAAAAGACCAGAATGGCAAGCATTCCAAGCATAGTTTTAGTGTTACACATTGCTATACTCTGAATCAAAATCATTGGAGGTTCTTAGGACCATTGTCTAATTCATCCTGTGTATATAAGTGCATGCTTTTGCTCCTGCCATGTTTCCTATCTTTTCTGCTTACAGTCTCTTCATTGTTTAACAGTTAAGTTCTTGATTTCCATTCAGCTGTGCTATGCCTTTCCATTTTTATTTCTTCTTTTGAGTTCTTACACGAGGGAGACTGTATGATGTTTATACATGTAGGTCTGGTTTATTTCACTTATATCTTCAAGATGCATCCACTTATATATGAAATCTTCTAGTTTATCATTCTTTATAGCTGAGTAACATTCCATTGTATAAAAATACCACATAATTGGGGTAATTTTAAAGTGGGTAATTTCTTTAGTGCAATAAATTTCCTTCCCCTATGATATTCACATAATTTTTAAGTGATGAACTTAGACCTTAGCAACATTTCTTATGTATCATCCTATCCTTGTTACCTCTCCTTTTTTTAAAAAATAATTCATATATTTATTTCATACGGGGTCTCTCTACACAGCTCAGACTCATAGTGATCCTCCTGTGTCAACCTCCATAGTGCTGAGATTACAGGCATGTGCCACCATGCCCAATTTCAATAGCCGACTTGGCACCAGGCCTGTATAGCATGTGAAATCAGGGGCCAAACTAGGTCCTTGTGCTTGTCAGGCAGGTGCTTAGACTGTTGAGCCATCTCCCCAGCCCTACCTCTCCTTCCTTCTGATTCTTGTATGACCAGACCAAAGAAACACAAGCATCTGCTAATGGTTTTGTTCCAAATCCTCTGCCAGTATTAACCACAAAGAAACAGAAATAGAATACAGGGACGCATGGGTAACCTCAAGTAGCTTTTAGGTTTACCATCCTTTGCTGATTGGATGAGTTTCCATAATGTCATGACTTTATGGCTTTTAGATCATTGATACATGCTGAGTTCCACAGGAGGAATTTGTTATTGTTCCTGCATGTACATTTGTTCACTGACTCATTTTGGGTGTTTTCTGTCTCAGGGTCTAAGGATTATTTTCTCGGATGCATCACGGCTCATCTTCCGGCTCAGTTCTTCCAGTGGTGTGTGGGCCACCATCCGGCTGTATGCAGAGAGCTATGAAAGGGATCCCAGTGGTCATGACCAGGAGCCACAGGTACAAAAAGGCACTGGGATCTTGGGACCATGGTCTCCCCACTCTGAGAAAATGTAGGAGCTCCGGGAAGCCTTTGGCAAAAGGGCACATTGATAGCTTTAGGTGAAGGCAGGCTCAGTGTTTGAGATGGAAAAATTGCCTTTCAGTATCTCTAATGAGATCCAACCAGCATTGTGAAGCTCCAGGTTGAAAAGGTCTCCTTGGACCTTAACCTAGTGTAGGTGCGATTCTGGGCTTGCTCTGGGGATATTGCAGCAATATCTTTCAACCATGAGCCTCCTTACTCCCATAGTCATTTAAGCCCTAGATAATATACACCTCTCTAATATTGGGCCTACTGTGATATATTGGTCCCATCTCCTTGGCTGTTGGGGACTGGCATGTGCCACCGGTCCCAGGTTCGTTTCCCAGATGCCATTAGTAGGGAACGAGCCCACTCCGTCAAACTTTACCCACCCAGGCATGGCTTGTAGGCACCTAGTCCTGCTAGTATTTTGTTCACCTGACCAGAAGGTGAATGGGGATGAATGATAAAGTGACAGATTAGCTTACAGGCAGGCAGGGGGCTTGTGCCCCTAGTTGGCAGAGGAGCCCTGAGCCTCTGGCTTTTATTCGCCCAGACACAGGTACAAGTAAACAAAGTAACATAAGCTTCATCTGCCTGGTGATAGCTGTTCTTACCTGCCCAGGTAAGCAACTGACACTCAGCCGTATCGTCTTCCCCTGAACCCGCAATCGGCCCTCACCCCTGCTTCATGTCTTTATCCTTCGTGCTCACAGAGGTGGCCAGTTAGGTCTTAATTCACCTCTGGTCTCTCACATCTCCCCGCTTTTTGTTTTGACAATAATATTTGAACATCACTTACTACAACTCATCCCTAGGAGATGCAGGTGCATCCACTTTATCCTTTATCTTAGGGTCTGGCCATTCATCATGAGGCCTTCATCCATGGCTGCACTGTACCTGCATTAGCCAGTCTTGTCTCACTGCCCATTCCAACCCAGCTGTTCCCCTTCTGACAAGGTACCCCCAGCTGCTATGCTGTGAGGTGACTGTTCTGGCATCTTCCAGCTGAAGGGCATAGTCGTGGTTGGCAGCCAGTACCCCCCAAAGAGCCCATTCAAAGCCTCTTGCCAGGAAGGCTTTGATGGATGGGTTTTTCTGCTCCTCTGGGAAAAGCCTCTACTGGTGAGGAGAATCGCATTCCTTCACGGGTGACCACTCTGTCCATCCATTTCCTGTAACAATACAAACAAAACTCCTGCCCCCACACTGTAGGGGTTTATAGTAACCACAAGATTTCATTTAAATTTTCCCTGGGGCTCTACATAACTCCTGCTGCATTGAAGCCCATTTGTTTTCTGCAAAAAGTAAAAGGACTTGTCTCCTGCACAGTGCACCATCTAGGCCTGAGGGCGTTTCCTTCAACAGAATACATTTTATCCTTGCAGGTATTTTCCCTTAATTTTAGCAAGTTTGAATTTTCTCTGGTGCTATGCATAACTCATGCTGCATCAAAGCACATTGAGGTGCTGCAAAAAGAAAGGGAAACTGCTTCTGAGAACCTAGAGCAAGCAGCACTCAGATTTAACACCACACGGGCTTGGAGGAATTTCTCCCAACAGCATACATCCTATCCCTGCAAGTGCTTTTGCTAGACCCACCACTGAGGCCGGCCTGACACAGCTTCCCTTACTTGACATAGTCATCCCCCAACAATACTTAAAACCCCGACCCTCACTTTCCTTGAATTCTGAGCTCTGCTTTTGTGTTCATTCTGAACTTTGCTTTCCTTAACTCTGAGCCCCATCAGTCCCGCGGTATTCACATTTCTTCTCCTTTTCTTTTTTCTTTATTTTGCTCACGCCTCACCTTTTCCTTTCCTTTGACACGACGATCCCCGAACAATATTGAAAATCCTTGTTCCATCCTCAGCTGCTCACTTCAGACAGCGCAGCACACGCGGGCTGCCGGTCCACGGCATTCTAAGCAAAAGCCACTCCTTCGTGATCGGCACCACCATGTCCCTCTTCTTCCCAGCTCTGTTCTCAACCAGTGGCTTCAGCCTTGACAACAGGCAAAGGAATTAACCAGGAGATACAATCTCCTCGTTTAGAAACCCAGACGTCCTAGTGAATTTTGTCCCATTACCCTGGCTTCCAACATATGTGCTTTCGTTTTCATTATGACACAGTTTTTATTCTAAACTTTTACTAGGAACTTTGCTCCATCACTCTGGCTGAGAAGTTTTCCCCACGAGCTCCTTTTCTTTGCCGTTGGCTTTTCACCCAGGTGGGGGAAGTTTTTCCACGCGCACCTGCTTTTCCCTTTTGCCATCAGTTCTCCCCGCCTATGCCTCCTCACTTTTCGTTTCTTTTCTTCTGCCCAGGTTCCTTTTGCATTTCTTTTCCTTTGCTGCGCAGCTCCGGCTGCTTCCCTCCTGCGCTTTATGATCTGGGCAGTGTCCTAGGTCAGGACTGCGCTTCAGGTCTCCTGCAGTCCCCGAGCCCCTGTTGCTCAGTCGGAACTTTCCTCAGTCTTCGGGTCTCAGTTTGGGTGACAAGTGTCAGAGACTGGCAGGTGCTGCCAGTCCTCAGCTTTCTGCCCCAGCTGCCACCTGTGAGGAACAAGATGCCACAGTCAGCAGGGACCTAGTCTTGCTAATTTGTTCCCCTAACCCAAGAGACCATGAGGATGAATGATAAAGCAGCGAGACTAGCATTCAGGCAGCCAGGGGACCCTTGGCTGTAGTTGGCAGACACCCCTCCAGACCCCTCCAGCCGCTGGCTTGTCCCCCTTTTAGGCACCCAGACACAGGTAAAAGCAATTAAAGAAACACACATTCCATCTGTTTTATGTTAGCTAGTAATACATGTCCAGGTAAATAACTTAATCTCAGCCCTAATTATTAGCTTTCCTTAGAATTTGCAACACGCCCTAATCCCTGTTTGATGCTTTTCTCTTTTGTACTCACAGAGGAGACCAATTAGGTCTTAATTCCCTGAGTGGCCTCCCATACTTGTGTTAATTCAAGCTGGGTTTTTCATAATTCTCAGTGGCATGGATCTTTTGGCCAAAATATCTGCATCTTTTTTTTTTTTTTTTTTAGTAAAGAAACAAAGTAATCTACGTAATCTACTCCTTACTGTAGAGTGGTTTGAAATTTCCAGCTATAACTTGTACAGGATGGAATAAGACACCAGGGAGAGTTTCCTTTATCTGTAGTTTGCTTTGCTTTCCATGACATGGTTTCCTTTTTGGAAGAATGTAAAAGAATTTGGTCCAGATGGCACTAATGGCATCTGAGCCTTACACCAGACCTTATAACCAGAGGATCTGTCCGCAGTAAGATCATCCCAGTGGAGATCCGAGGTGGCCTAGGAGCTGTACCTGGTCTGCAGGAGCACAAGCGGGAATGTATGGATCAGTAATCAGTCACTGGGGCTTCGCTCGCAGGAGTTCCACGCAGGGGATGGGGCCATGCTCTGCTGAAATAATTTGTTAATGATTCCACCCAAGGTAGTACCAAATCATGCCAGAAGTAGGGGCTTACCCTCTCTTTCCAAAATAAAACTCACGTGCATGTCCTGTGATCATAGCAAGGAGATCAAAGCAAGGCCTGGAAGCCCAGAGCTTTGCGCAGAGTGAGAAATGATATTTTTGGCCTCCCTGGTTCTGACTCACTCTGACTTGAGGATATTTTTCTCCACATTCTTTCCCGTATTTGCTCAGGGTAAAAGGTTATGATACTTACTTGTTTATCTCTAGACTAAGTCCATGCTGTTAGGCATATTTAAAAATAATTCTATGCACAAAAGACACTACCCACCTCTCTGACTCGCTAAGGTGGTCCATACAGACAAAATGGCACTTTTTATAAGGCCTTCTTTGAAGTAGAAAACCTCCATAGGTCTGCTTTTAGAAGTTGTGAGGATAGAGTAAATATAAACCGTGCCTATGTTAAGTTCTCATTATTGTAAATGTTTGAGTTTTCCATCTTATTGGGTCAGAGGTTTCCAACTTGAGCAACTGGGGAATTCCTCCAGTGATATTATTCTTCTGCTGACTGATATTCCACCCCCCCCTTTTTTTTTTCTTTGGTACGAGGACCCAAACTCTTGGCCTTGCAGGTCAGGCAGGCACCTTGCCACTGAGCTGCATCCCTGCCCCTGCTTTCTAATCATGAGCAAGAGTTTCCCAGACCTAAAACCTAGCTGCATCTCAGATATGCAGTACATGATCTAAAGAATCTATATGAAAAGTCAAACTCATATATTATACACACACACCTCTGCCTATAGGAAAGGAAGAGCATTCGGCTATCCTTGTGTTAATTACTCCTCAGCTCTACCTAGGACCTTCTCATTGCAGCAATATGGAGCTCTTCGTGAGTCTTCCCAGGGTCCCTTTTTCTCCTCCCCAGCTCTGCAGGCAAAGCCTACAGTCAACCAAAGTTGACTGTGAGCAGGGCCTGAGGGTCAGACACCTGCTGGAGCTGCTGGTGTGCTTAGCGAGCCAGGGCCTCGTGTTGCCTTCTCTGCTGCAGCTAGAAGTGGATTTTCAGCTTGGTTTTCATTTACTGCTCTTATCAAAAAGCAAAGTGTACTCCCATGGATAGTCATGCCCTCACACGTTAAAGTAACCCTCTAGGGACAGCGAGATGGTTCAGTGGTCTAAAGCACCTGCTTAGGAAAGCTTAGGCAACCACAGGGACCCTGGTTTGATCCCTGGCACCACATGCTATACCAGCCCCACCACAGGGCCAGCTGAGCCGGCCATAATAATAATTAATAATAATAAATTAAATAAATAAATAAAGTAACCCTCTAATCTGCAGAGATTTCAGTGAGCATATTCCAACTCAGTAGGTAGCTTTTCTCTTTTTCTTTCTGTTTCTTTTCCTTCCTTCCTTCTTTCCTTCCTTTCTTCTTTCTTTCTTTCTTTCTTTCTTTCTTTCTTTCTTTCTTTCTTTCAAGACAGGGTCTCATTATGTAACTCCAGGCAGCCTTGAGCTCACTTTGTGGCACACACTTTGTAGCACAGGATAGGCTCAAGCTTGCGACCATCCTCCCACTTCAGCCTCCACAGTGCTGCGATTACAGGCACGTGCCACCACCATACCTGACCCAATTCAATTGGTAGCTTTTAATGTTTTACCTATTCTAAATAACAATCTCTGTTCACATTACCTTGTAAGGACAGAGATTTCCTTTCAGCTGGTTTAATCAGCATCTGACCAATCTACTTTGCTCTTGGATCCTTTTTTTCCAGGCATTTTAAACAGATGTGAGCACATGTTTTCCACACTTATGCTGGTTGCCTTGTGAACATACTCATAAGTATCCTAGTGATCCAACTAGGAAACTTTTATTATAATCAATATGCACACGACTGTCTACCCCTACATTTCCATTTGTGCTCTTAAAATAAGGAATAATGCTAATTGTTCACAAGTTTGCACTGGAATTTCTTATCTACATAACAATACTTTGCACTTTTTTGTACTCATGTACCAATGACTTGGTTGCACAAGGAGGAAGGCTGTGGGGGGCTCTGTAGAGGTGAGGTGTGTGCCTTGTCCTCCCCCTGTGTCCTCACAAGTCAGGAAGGAAGCATCCAAAGACCAATTCTTGGAAGACTACACAGTTTTAAAAATCCAACATTAATTTTACCAGCAATCAGTCGGCCCTCAGTGATCTCTCGAAGCAGCTGGTAATAATTTGGAAAAGGGGCTGGGCCAGAAGGATTTACATTTACAGGTAACCACAAATAGTACGATTGTTTCCATCTTCTTTCCCACAAAAACTTAGTAGGATGGCTACATTAACCTTTTCCTCATCTTTTGGCTTGTCCCTCTCAGCCATGGGTGGAGTAGCTAATGTGTAACAGAAGACCCAAAAGGAAACATCTTGCTAAGGCCTGGGATGATCACAGACTGATGCTCAGCTTGGGGCTAATCAGTCCTGGGCTTTGGCACTGTTATTATAACATAAAAACTCATCCTCCACCACCCCAGTCCTTAGCAGGCATCTGCCTCTCCCAGCTTTCATTGCAACGGAGGAATTGACATAAATTTCTGATCATCTATAACCAGATGGCTTCAAGCATTAATATCTAAGCACCTATATTTGACTCATCTATCAAACCAAAGACCACATGCCTTTTTGTGCTATCTGTTCTTAAGGTTTATAATCAAGAAACAGAATGTAGAGCCATTTCTATTTGGAGAAAACATGCAACTTGTCTAAATGAGAATATTTTCGATAGTGACAGGGGATAGCACTAATACTGACACTGAGTCAAGGAGAAGGTCTCATCTCTGCAATTACATGTTTTGACTAGTTCAGCTATAGAACTACTCATCTCTTCAGAGGTTGGGGTCCTGAGAAAGAAGGAGTGTGACAGGAGGGAAAGCAGTGATGTCAGGGGATCTCATTCCAGCTGGCACATCAGATCCCGATGGAAATACCAGGCCTAGGCCACACTCCTGGAGATTCTACCCTATTGTTCTGAGGTGGGATCTGTAGCCTACAAAGCTTCCCAAACGACTTTAATTAGACCAGGGCTTATCCAACTTTAGTTACATACCAATCACCTGAGGATTTTGTCAAAGTGCACTTTTGTTTGGAGTTTGAGGAGGGTCAGCAGTTCTGCATTGATTTATTGTTTTGTATGAGGAATCAAACTCTTGGTCTCAGGCTTGCCATGCAGGCACTGTGCCCCTGAGCTATAGCCCAGGCTTTGCATTGCTCACAAGCTGCCAGGCACAAGCTTCTGGTCCCGGAACCACACTCTGTATCCCAAGGACAGATTCAGAAGTCCAGGCAGTTGTGTGCTAGTTTTTGGTTTTTTAAACATCTATTAGTACATGTTTATAGTACACAATGATTATCTTCACTGTAAGGGATTTGGTATGTGTATAGAGCAAATTTCAATTCCAGTTACCCTCAATCACTTTTTGTTTTTCAAGCATCAGCGTCATTTATCTTGTAAGATCTTGTAAAATTATCATATATACATACTGAAGACCAGATTAATAGGTCAAAGAACATATAAAGCATGTAACACAATTGTATTATTAAGGTACAGTTTGAGATATGTTGTCCATGCTGGATAATACCATTTTAAAATATTCTCTTCCTTCCTATTGTCTGCCTTTTTTAGTACTTTATATGGCATCTTTATGGAAATTTTCATATAAGAGAAACTATTCCATATTTGAGCTTGTGCATCTGAGCTACTTCACTTAACATTGTGGCCTCAAGTGCATCAATTTTCCCACAAATGACTCAACGTTATCCTTCTTTATAGCAGAGTAGTACTCCATTGCCTATAAATAGTACATTCTAAATCCCTTTATCTGTTGATGGATCTATAGGCTGTCTCCAAGATTTAGTTATTATGAACTTTGCTGCTACAAACATGGGTGTGTGCATGTCACTTTTATGTGATGTCTGTAACTCTGCTGGGGGGATACCTAGAAGGGGCACAGCTTGACCAAATGGAATTTCTACTTTTAATCTTTTGAAGCATCTCCCTAGTGATTACCATAGTGGTTGTATCAGTTTATACTCCCACCAGCAGTGGAGAAGGGTTCCTTTCTCCACATAGCCTTGCCAGCATTTGTTATTGGTTGATTTTTGATGGTGGCCATTCTTTCTGGAGTGAGATGGGATCTCAGGATTGTTTTTATTCTCATTTCTCAAATGGCTGGTGATATGGAACATTGTTTTAGGTACATATTGGCTGCTCCCTATTCATTTGTGAAGTATTTATTCATTTTCAATGCCCATTGTTTCATTGAGTCTTTAAATTTGAGGGGGATCTACTTTTTTGAGTTCTTCCTATAGTCTTGATAGTGATTCTTTGTCTGAGTAGCTAGCAAAAGTTCTTTCCCATTCTTTAGGTTCTCTCTTCATTCTGTTTATGATTTTCTTGGCTGTGCTTTTAGATCTGTTGTTGTCCCTTTTGCTGAGTCTTGGTATTGTGTCCTGTAGGTGTTTTGTTCAGAAAGTCTTTGCCTACTCCTGCATCTTCAAGAGTTCTACCTATTTTGTCTTTCAGCAGATTGTTTCTGTTCTAATATTTAGATCTTTGATCCCTTTTGATTTTAGTTTAGTGCATGGTGAAAGATGTGTGTTTAGGTTCAACCTTTGAAATGTGGAGAGCGAATTTTGCCAATACCATTTGTTAAAGAGACTATCTTTCCTCCAGCAAAGGAATTTTGCTCCTTTGTCAAAGATAACATAGCTGAGTATGCCTGGAGTTATTTCTGTATCTTCTGTTCTGTTACACAGACCCATAAATGTGTTTTGTTTTGTTGCCAGTACCATGTTGTTTTTGTAGCTGTGAAGAAATCCAGGTCTGCTCCTTGCCTTGCCCTCATTACCCATAATTGCCTTTGCTGCTCCAGGTTTCCCCTGGTCCCATACAGGTTTTTGAATTGTTTTCTCTGGTTCTGTAAGGAATGTTACTGGTATTTTGATTGGGATTGCTTTAAATCTATGTAACAGTTTGAGAAGTCTGGCCATATTGACCATGTTGACTGTGCCTACCCAAAAACAAGGAATATCTGTCTATTTTCTAGTGTCTTCTTCAATGTCCTTTTCAGAGTATGGTACTTTTCATTGTAGAGGCCCTTTGTTTACAATTCTACAGTGAATGACACCTTTTGTAGTGCCTTGATGCATAGGTCTCTGTCACTGAGACTTGGATCTCCCTGACATATCACAGCATCGCCAACTCCACACATGTGAAATGGAGTTCCAGGCAGTCTCCTCTAAATGAAACTAAAACGGCCACCCACATTCTCTGTCTTTTAATGTCTTCTCCAACTTACCAAAGAGTCTGCCCTTCCAATGGGCTCATCCACATAACCCTGTGAATTTTGTCATTAACAGCTTGCTTTCTCATAGCCCGCCTCCACCATAGATCCCATCTGTCTGACCTTCAAAATACATCCAGGATCTACCATCATCTCTTCGTCTCCACCGTCTCTTCCTGGGCCCAAATGTTGCTCAGTGCTTCACATTTCTACGGCTGTCTCTTAGCTGTCTCCTTCCTACCACACTGACCCACTCCCACCCCAGCCTGCTTCAGTACAGCAATCGGAGTGATTCTTCTGAAATATGCCAGAATGCCTCATGCTCTGTTAATACCTTTCCACCTTCCCTCACCGTCTCCCTCAGAGAAGAGACAGAACCCTCTTCACGGCCTTGAACACTCTGTTGGAAATGACTCTCTCTCCCCTGAACGCTTCCTGTGTCTCTCTCCACTCCAGGTTTTGCTCTGTGAGTGGGAACATGCCAAGGACACTTCCTCATGGCATTTGTGGTCGCTGTTGCCTTTTCCTGGACTGCTTTTCCTTCTGACCTCAGCAAGGCTTTCTTCCTGCTCCTGAGGGAGTGAGCTTCCCCTGGCCACCAACTAGACAGTGGCTCTCACACCCAGGTGCTCTCCCCTCCGCTGCCCTGTTTCACTTCTCCGTATTGCTCATCCCTGTCTCCCATGTGTGCTTAACTGTTTCCTTATTTTATTGTCTGTCTCTACCAAGTAGACTCAAAGCAGCAGGAGGCTAGGGTTTTTGTCAGTTTTGCTCAACATATTATCAGCACACAAAATAGCACAGGATATATGGCGAATATCTAATCAAATCTTATCAGATTAATGAAATGCTATTAGGTATTTTGGAATGTCCAAGGCTGGTTATATCATACAGAAAACTGAAACATTCCTTGCTCGGTATGATCCTTGACATAGCCATCAGGCTTCTTTCTATCATGGAGGGGTTGAATAAAAGAAATGGTCATTTTAATAGTACCTATTACTTCCAGGCTCCATTCTAGATTCTTTACTTTACTTGATTTTATTACTTTATTCACATTTCCTGTGCCCCCAGAGCAGGACATTGCTCTGCTTTTGTGGGTGAGGAAACTGAGTCAAGGCATGATGTAGGCAGGCCCATGGTAGGGTAATGTCTAGACTGGAGACTCCAGTAAGTCTTACAATAAAGCCTATGTGGTCCACACTGGTGCTTAAGGTGAAGAGGAGAGAGGATTTCTTCTTACCTCTGTCCTTGTTCTTGGGCTCATCTGAAACATCAGGTCGTTGTTCTTGTTAAGGTTTTGCTTCTCATAGCAACCAGTTCTTTGAGTCTCTGCAATCAACTGGGCGCCCTACAAATCAGTTCAATTCAATGAATTCAATTCAGTTCAGGACAGTTCTGACACTGCTCAAAATGCATTCAGACCCCACAGGCTAAGAGCCTGGCCACAGACTGTCCCTGCTTCAGGAACCAGATGCAGAGGAGGTGCTCAGACTGCCCACAATTCTGTACAAATGCAGGAATTCCTGAGCAGTGCCCCTTACCTTTCAGGTACAGTAACTCACCAGGATGACTCAGCAGAACTCAGAAACGGTTTCAGTTAGCACGGCTGGTTTATTATAAAGGAGTTAGGTGGACAAGACCTGCTGGGCAAGGTTAACCCCACAGCACAAGGTTGCTGTGGCTTTCTGGGGCACTGTACCTGTGCAGCCCCTTGAGGTGTCTACCAAACTAGAGGTTCTGCAAGCTGTACTACTGGGGTTTTTAATGAGGTTTTCATTGTTTAAGTCTGATTGGGAATCACTGGCCTTGGTTATTGAGTTCAGTCTCCAGAGGCCAGGAGGTGTGAGTTATATCTCTGCCCTGGAGGTTCTGTGGGTAGCCAGCCCCAGTGGGAGGCTGTTTTAGCACATACCCAAAATCACTGCACTAGTAGGAAGTTTGGTAGGGTTGAGGTAGGAATACCAAACTACCTTATCACTCAGGAACTTCTAAGAGTTTCAGGAGATCTATGCCAGGATCTAGGAACAAAAATGAAACTCATTTTTATCATCACGCACTTCAGAAAGTGGGCAAAGGAGCATTATTCTCTTAACTTGAAATAGCAATGGGGCTGGGGTGATAGCTGTGGGATCTAAGCACCTGCTTGGCAAGCACAAGGACCAGGGTGCAATCCCTGATACCACATGCTGCGCTGGCCCCAGAGCCTTGGGTACACCATGCTGGACTTGAGCCAGCATGGTATGCTTTTATAATCCCAGTGCTGGAGAGGCTGAGACAGGAGGATCACTGCCAGTCTGAATTGTATAGTGAGAATCTGTATCAAATAAATAAATAAATAAATAAATAAGTAAGTAAGTAAGTAAGTAAATAAATGCCAAAAACGAGAGCAAAGAAATAGCAATGAATAGGTATTAAAAGAATAATTTTCTAAGTACATACCTTCTATTTTATATAGTTAATAAGGGCTCTGGAGGGATTGGACAAAAGCGTGGAGAACAGACTTAGAAACTGAAATGACATGCATGATGTGACAGAGGGGGAAACATAAAAGAGCTGAAAAAGCGATGCATGAGGCACCGCTGGGAGCTGAGCCTGCATGCCCGCCGCGGGTAAGCTCCCTGCGCCCCTTTGCCCCGCCTCTGCGTTCCCCCGACTAACTTCCTGTTCCAGCCCAGACCCAAACCGCACCGCTGGGAGCCGAGCCCGCCCGCAGGCTGGGTCAAGATCCCTTCCCCC
>PVJA010036665.1:0-10795 GCA_004027025.1 Myocastor coypus
AGTAACCTGCAGCTTTCCTGACAACTCCTCTCTCTCTCTCTCTCTCTCTCTCTCTCTCTCTCTCTCTCTCTCTCTCTCTCACTCTCTCTTTCTCTCTCTCATTAAGAACTGTAGCCCTTCTCTGTTGTTTTTTGAAACCTTCTATTACTATATCCATCACTTCTACCACCAGATCCATAACCACACCATAGGGACTGCCAGAGCTTCTTCCACCAAAACTGCCCCCTTCATGAGTCCGTAATTTGACTATTGCCCACCATAATTTCTGAAATCATTATAGTTCCTGCCACCACCATAGTTCCCACCACCAAAATTTCCTTCATTGTTGTAACCATCATATCCTCCTCCACCACCACCATATCCACCACCTTGGTTTCCATATCCTGGTCCACCACCACCATACCCTCCTCTACTACTGTAACCAGGACCACCAACATAGTTTCCACCATCACCTCCTCTGTAACTACCTCTTCTCTACCTCCTCTACCACCGTAACCTCCTCTTCCCCCAAAGTTTCTACCACTGCCAAAATTCCCTCCACCACCTCCAAAGTTTCCTCCATGACCCATAAAGTTGCCAGATTCATCTCAATGGCCTCATTAGGACCCAACAAACTGCATCTCTTGTGTAGAAAGGGCCTTTTTCACTTCACAATTATTCCCATTAATAATGTGGTATTTCATAACAATAATTTTATCAGCTGTGTCATGATCATCAACAGTTACAAAAGCAAATCCTGTCTTTCTCCCACTCTTCCTGTCTTCCATAACTTCTATGATTTCCATCCTGCCATATTTTTCAAAGTAGTCTCTCAAATTATATTCTTCTATAACTTCTTTAATACCAGCAACAAAAGTTTTCTTCATTGTTAGACAGACACCATGCTTTACTGAATCCTCTCTAGAGACAGATCTTGGTTCCACTATGCGCCCATCAACTTTGTGCGATTGAGCACACATTGCTGCATCCACCTCTTCAACACAAGAGCAAGTCACAAAACCAAAGCCTCTGGAGCATTTTGTTTGAGGCTCTCTCATCACCACACGATCTGTGAGTGTGCCCCATTTCGCAAAGTGTTCTCTTAAACTATCATTGGTAGTTTCAAAACTCAGACCACCAAAAAACAACTTCCTCAACTGCTCTGGTTTCTTTGGATCATGGCCATCTATTTTAAGATTGGACTTGCCTCTTCTAACTTTAGTTCAATATGAGACTCTAATATTTCTTTTATATAGTTGGCTACTCCTGTGTTTGGTACATATATATTTATAACTGTCATCTCTTCTTGGAGTTGTCCCTTATCAAAAATATATTGACTTTCTCTATTTCTTTTGATCAGTTTTGCCTTGAAGTTCACATTGACTGCAAATAGAATAGCTGCCCCTGTGTTTTTCCAGCTTCCTGTCACATGAAGTATTGTTTTCCATCCTTTGGCTTTCAGTCTGTTAACTTATTTCTTAGTTAAATGTGTTTCTTGGAGGCAACATACTATAAGATCTTGGTGCTTGGTCTATTCTGCCTGTCTAGTGTTTTTTTTGTTGTTGTTGCTATTGTTTTGTTTTGTTTGGGGTGTTTTTCTTTTTTTTGGTGAATTAAGTGGTATTTTTTATTTGAAAAGAATATTTTATACATACATAGCTACAGAGCTTCAATATGCAAAAAAATAACAGAAGCAAAGGAGAAATGGAAACATTCACAGTTACAGTTGGAGACTTCTATGCATCGCAGCATAATAAAACTAGAAAATAGTACACATGGATATTGAAGAAATGAAAGAAAGTATCAAAGATCTGGATATAAGTGATGCTACAAAGCACTACACCCAGCAGAAGTAGAGTGCCCATTCTTTTCAAATCTGCATGAACCATTCACCATGATGGTTCATAGTCTAGGTCATAAAATAATCTTTTAAAAGTTCGTGATATTTAAATCCTACAAACATATTCTCACATCTAAACTAGGCACCGTAATTCAAATCTATCAGGAGAGTTGACCAAGGCCAGCAAAGACAATGTAGCAACACTGTGCCTAAAAATAAAAAAGGAAAGGTTTTAAGTTATAGCTCAGTGGTAGAGCATTCCTGGGTTCAGGTTCTAGTACCAAAAAATAAAAAGCAAAGCCTAATTAAAACTAAACAAATGCACACACATACATGCATCTCTCTCTCCCTCCCTCCCTCTCTCCCTCCCTCCTTCTCTCTCTCCCTGCCTCCTTCTCTATCTCTCCCTCCCTCCTATCTCTCTCTCCCTCCCTCTCTCCTTCTCTCCCTCCCTCCTTCTCCCTCTCCCTCCCTCCCTCCCTCTCTTTCTCTCCTTCTCTCTCTCTCTTCCTCTCTCCCTCTCTCCTTCTCTCCCCCCTCCCTCCCTCCCTCCTTCCCTCCTCTGGATTTCTCTCTATTTTCCACTTTCCCTTTCAGTCAGTCTATTTAGTCTGTGTACTTCCATTTGAATAAGATGTAAAAATACAACCTTCAGGCAATACATGGCTGTATTTTCTAAATCCTATTTTCTAGTTTTGTCTTTTGATTGGGGAACTGAGATCACTGACATTGTAATTTATTACTGTAAGGTGCCTATTAAATCCTATATTGCATTATTTTTCCAGTGATTTTCCCTTTTGTTTTGTTCCTTTCCCAGGTGCATGTGCACTTTCCTTAGGCTCTTTGGTTCTGGTGGCCTCCTTGTCCCTTGTAAGTATTTTCTACTCTGCTCATTTAGAGGTCCCACTTATTTTAAAATTTCTTGATTAAGAAAAGGATTTACCCATCACTATTAAAGGTTAATTTTGCAGGATACAGTTCTGAGTTGGCCATTGTGCTGCAGGGTCCCCTGGTTTTTAAGTTTTGTGCTGAGAAGTCCGCAGTTACTCTAATGGGCTTGCCTTTATAGGACACTTGCTGCTTTCACCAGTTTGGAGTCAACACCACCATGCTCTGCGGGAGCTTGTAGTGTTCTCCCTTTTTTGACGTTCTGGAATGCTGAGCACAGTTGTTCATAACTATTTGAGTTTCTGTATGCCTCTTATACCTGAATGTTGAACTACTTCCCTAGGAATGGGACATTCTGCTGCTGTGATGTAAATGAACACCGTTTTATACCTTTTGAATATTCTAGTAATTTTTCCTTTATTCCTATAAATCCAAAGTGAATTGTTTCTTATTTTATTCAAGTCACCTAGCTGCAGTTGCACCCAGTTTGCATGATGTCTTGTCATTTTTAATGTACCACTGAGTTTAGAATTTACTAAATCTACTTGGTCTTCTCTTTCTAGTAGCGAATCCTCACATTGGTTGAGTCTGGTACCCATGCTTCCCACTGAATTTTTCACATTATCTGTCTCTACTTGCCTTCCTTTCATACTTTCTAATTCTTTTTCCAAGTGGTCATGCCTCATTTCTAGTGTACCTTGGCAAACTACAGTGATGGCTTCCAGTCTTCTCATTTTTCCTTTTTTAAAAAAATATTCTCCAGTTGCTGGGAGCAAAATTGTGGTCTTTTTCTCCCCTCTGGAGCTCAGTTGCCCTGTTCTTGAGTTCTCGCTTCTCAAACCCCATAGCAGGAAAGCAAAGGGTGAGCTTGAGGTGTTGGGCTGGGGTAAGCAGGCACTTGACAATATGACTTGTCTTGTGGCATGTTAAATCATCATGTTAACAGTTGTCCCTGCAGGTTAGGATGACACCTTAAAAATAAGATTCTCTCCTAAGACTGACTTGAGCCCTGCCACTTAATGGGAGAATCAGCAGAACCTATAGGCTTTTATTTGGAACTGACATTCTCTACTGTAATTTTGTTGATTGATTATTAAATCCTTTTTTGCTTCCTGAAAAAGAAAGGATGATCTTCAGAGTTCAATATCTAAAATGTACAAGTTGCTTTGTTACAATAAACTACTTGTGTACAAAAAAATACACTAACCCTTAATTTGGTAGGTTTTTGTTTCTTGTTTAAGCTCATCAAACATTTTATTGGTAAAATCATTATATGTTTAAGTAATTCTTTTCTCAGCTCATTAAACATCTTATATATTTTCTTATATGTTTCTTTTTTTTAGTTCTTCAAACATTTTGCCACAAATAGACACAAAGATAACTCAAATATATTGTCATACAGTAAACACATACTAAATGCAATATATATTTCTATACTACCATTAGAAATAGAAGAGAATTTTGCAATGATAACATAAAATGAATAAAATAACTAAAATTAATGAAGCTTAATAGTAATAATACCAAAAGTGGAGGAGGTGGAAGAAGGTTGAAATGAAAGGAGCAAAATTTGCAAAAGAAATAATAGAAAGAAGGGAGAATAGTGAGATAAAAATTCAACTGAAGAATACAATAAAGTTAATAAAATGAAGCCAAAGTAACAGAAAATTATAAACAACAAGAAGAAAATAAAAATTAAAACGAATATAAACAAAAAGCACATGAGAAAACACAGACAGAAAAAAGAGAAACAAAAACAACCAAAAAGCACAGGTATGAGTGGAGATCGTGAGTTACAACTGGGGTCTATTTTGTCTCCAGACCCAGGTCTTGCTATGTGAATGCTGAGTCCTGCCCCTGCTTTCCTGACAGGCATGGTCAGTCAGTAGTGTGGTGTCTGTCTTAGGGGCATCCCTAGTGTTTTTTTCCCCTCTGTGTGTCCCACTTCACTCTTTTTTTTCCAACTAGCTTTACAGCTTGTAGGGTTATAAGGTACATCTCTGGCTCCAGAGGCCTTTCTGGTCCTATAGCCCAGGATATGTAACTTCCAAGACGAGGCAAAGCCTTGATCATATTGACAGACATGGCGAAAAAAGCAATCAGACTTCTGTGTCTTGTGCTGAAAGCAGGCAGTAAGGAGAGGCCAACCATCCACTGCACTGGATGTCAGCACTTTCAGACCCATCTCCCTCAGAAAACCATACCTCCAGCCACACTTCTCCCTGTACAGGGTAGGACTACTATGTCCTTCCTACCCAAGTTCACCACTGCTTACACTTCTCAGGGGATCTGCACTGCCCTGCCCCTTAGCCAGGAATGTCTCCTGTGGTCATCTCCCATCCAGTGCTGGTGTAAGGTGAGCACAGAGACAGTGAAGAATCACTGTTCTGTGACTTCAGATTTCCAGAGTAGTTTAGTCCTAAACAATAAAACCCTTCTTAAAATATCTTGTGATTAATCCTCCCAAGTACAGCAGATGCTGCAATGATTTTTTTCTCCAGCTCTAGCCTGCTATGTGGAAGGAGTCATTTCAGAGTGAAACTCCGGGTTGTATTTGCAGTGTACAGGAACTGTGGGTTTTTCTTGGGGCTAGAGCTGCCTGTCTTTTGAATTTTCCTGCAGCTTCTAACCTGTGCTTGTTTGTGCTTGTGGAGCCAAGATCCCCTCCCTAGGAGCCAGTGTTAGTGGTTCAGACTGCTTCCTACCTTTGTCTGCACTGTTTTCAGTTTCTCTGTCATCTCTAGTTTTTCTGTTGGCTCTTTGTTGATTCTTGGAACTCTGGTTCTTTTTCTCCTCCCTAAGTTGCTGTTTCCCAAATATCTTATTTCCAGGCCCAAGAAAGGCTATATTTCCCTACCAGCCATTTTTAATCCCTCTCTCTTATAAATATTAAATATGCAGAATTTATACTTTAAAACTCTTCTGAAAAACCGAACTTCAAATTTCTGATGGCTTCACAAGCAAATTCTGCCAAATATTTAAAGAAGTAACACATTTTACAGAATGTCTTTCACAGAATGGAAGGAAACAGAAACATTTCCTAAAATGTTCTGTGAAGTCTAAATCTACACCAAAATTAAGCAAGGACAGCAGGAAAAAATATTGAACTACAGACTGATACCCATCATTAAAAGATAAAAAACAAGCAATAGATTATTATCAAATTGCATGGAGCAGTATAAAACTAATCCTAACCATAATGCTTTGTGACCAAATTGATCCCGAGAGAATAATGTTCTTCCATATTTCAAAAGCAATTAATGCAATCCATTCGCATTCCAAGTCCAAACAGA
This sequence comes from Myocastor coypus, assembly GCA_004027025.1. Lineage (NCBI taxonomy): Eukaryota > Metazoa > Chordata > Mammalia > Rodentia > Myocastoridae > Myocastor > Myocastor coypus. Next base: position 6,001 of record PVJA010036665.1, read on the forward strand.
AAAATACATCAATACACAAACTGACAAAAGGAAAGAGTTTGGTACATTTCAATATCCAATCATGATGAAATCTACTATAAGACAGGAACAAAAATCCTTTATCAATATATTAGAGGGCACCTACAACTGTAATCTATAACTAATTTAATACTTAATAGTGAAAGATGGGACACTTTTTAAGATTAAAAACATCAATGATTTCATTTCACTTTTCCTTGTTAACATAGTACTGATATTTTAGCCAATGCAATAGCCAAAATACAGAAACTATTTTTATAAAATAAAGTAGAAATAAATAAATAAAGCTGTATCTATTCAGACATGACATTATTTCTTTTAGTGTTTGACATGAGATATTTCTTGTCAGAAACAATGCAAGCAAGTCTAAGTCTTCACACACTATTCAATTAGTTGCTATAAGGCACAGTCATGTAACCTACACAGCAGAGGATCCAGTCCTTTGCCTTTAGTTATTGCCCAATAAAGACCAGTGCAAAAGACATACAAACTGGACAGGCCAGTCAGCCTAAACAGTAAGAAATGACACTAGTACACCGACTGCAATGGTCAAGAAATTTAAGCCAAATATGTTAATGGTAAAATTAAAATTAGTGTTCAAATGTATTTTTAACATATTAATTTCTTTAATGTCAGACAAGGTGCTGTTCAAAAAAATCACTATTAGTTTTGTCCAAAAGTGTTATCAAAAGTTACCCCAAGTAATTTTGATATTCAATACAACTTTATATAAAATAATCATATTTACTTTTGAAAAATACTACACAATTAGAGTCGCTACACTTGTAAACAAAATATTCTGACCCAAATGTACAAAATGAAGTAGGCAACACAAAAGGAAGGTCAATGTTAAGATATGTAGTGTCTAATGAGAAACAAATTTTTGACTCAAAAGCAGCTACCAGTTGAGTGCCTCTCCGCAGGTCATCACAACAAAAACTCACACACAGAACTTCCCCCAAACCAAGATTGGGGAATCTTGACATCATTCCCATTCCTATATGAAGCTTTCTAGAACACACAGGAAATCTGAGTGTTGGGTCCATCCCATCTGGACCAGGGATGAACAGTCAGTCTTTGTGTATAGCATTTATCATTGACTTAAAAGTTTGTGTCTCAAGAAATGATCAGGGTTAGAAGCAAGATGACTATACATCACTGGTAAAAGGCTTGGGATGGTTTGATCTCATGGCTTTGCCTAAATTCACATAAATCTCAGTGTCTCTAGTCCAGCTGAAAGTTATGTTTGTCCTATGGCAACTTGATTCCAAAATATACATTTTTTAAAAAAAAATTTAGTATAGGTTCTACAAGATTTCATACTAGATTGGACTCATAAAGATTCTCCTGTTTTCAGACTCCCAAGTACTGGGATTACAGGTACATGCCACCACACCCAGTCTCAACTGCCACCTCAGTGAGCCTCAGGAGCAGGGCTGGCACAGCACACTGGGGATTGAACCCCAACCACTATGCTCCACCTAAGTAGATAGTCCACTGAACTATCTGACTGGCCCTTCAAAATGTACAATTTAATAAAAAATAAAAGAGCCCAGTGTCTCCAGCATAGCTGAAAGTTGTACTTGTCCTATGGCAACTTGCCCCCAAAATGTACAATTTAATAAAAAAAAAAAGTAAATCACTATACCTCTTTACCACCGTTGTAGTAGTAGTTTCCAGAATTCCACTTCCCATATGTGTTACCACACAAACATTCTTGAGGCATCAAGGACTGTACTCATGTACAAAGTATAGAATGAAAAAAATGTTCCACTGTGCACTAGCTGTCTAAGGAAAAGTTTTGTATGAGTTCATTTTCCACATAAAACTTTATAAGGAATAAAAAGGAAACAGAAGAGTCAGGGAGATAGCTCAGTAGAATAAGCACTTGCTTGGCAAGTGTAAGTTCCTGAGTTCAATGCCCAGTACAATAACAATAATAATAATAATAATAATAATAATAATAATAATAATAATAAAATTAATAAAATAAAAAGAAAACAAAAACTTCTACAAATTATAAAAAGTTTAAGACATATTAGAAGATATGTCACTAAAGAAAAATCAACATTTTTCTATGTAATAACAATAAAAGACTATGGAATTTCTTAAAATACCATATACAACAGGATGGATGAAAACTAAAATGCTCAGGAATGTAGAAATCAAGTACAGAGTCTGTATGCTGAAAACGGCAAAGTGCTATAAAACAAATTTAAGCTGGCTTCAATAAATAGATATGCCTGCTATATTCATCATTAGTAAGATTCCTTGTAATAAAGATTTTATTTTTTCCCAATGTGATCTGTAAATGAATGCAAAAATGACAAAAATTCAGTGAAGTCTTACGTAGACATAGGCAAATAAATTTTTAAGTTTACACAGAGGAACCAATAAATTTGAAGAGCTAGAGCAAGTTTAAAAAACAACAATGAATAATTCAGAACTGTCCTTCCAATTTGAAGAATCACTGTAAGTATGAATCATGACAGTCTTGTATTGGCAAAGGAATAAACATACAGAAGAATTGAAAGAAAGGTGTTCGGCAGCAGAGCCACACAGATATGGCCCCTTGGCACTTGCCAAAGCTGCAGGCCAGGGTAATGAAGAGCAGTATTCTCTTCATCAGAACTGTGATAGAACAGTATCACTTGCACAGGCAGAAAGCAAACCTTAAGCTACATCTGGCACAAAAACCAAATCAGAATTTATCATACATATCAATGTACAGCACAGAGCTAAAAAATTTTTTGGAAAAAATTTCATAACCTAGGGCTATGCAAAGAATTAAAATTCTTAATCTTGAGAACAGAAGCTTGAAACAGAAAAAATGAAAAATTGGACTTTATCAAATTTTACACCATTGGCTCGGTGCAAGAGAGAAGCATAAAGAAGACAAAGTACAGCATAGGAGACTGTGTTTACAAGTCACATATCTGACAAAGGGCTTCTATCTGTAATAAATAAAGCACTCTCACCTCAACAGTAAAAAATAAATGCACATTTTTTTCTTTCCAGAATTGGCAAAAGATATTAACAAAAAATTCACCACCACAGAGGATTCCTGGATGGCAAATCATCATATGAAAAGAGGTTCAGTATTATTAGCCACTAAATGCGAATGAACGTCAGGATGACTATCACTGCGACCTACCAAGTACCCAACCTACAAACCGGTGATGCTATCAAGCCACAGTAAAGTGAAGCAACCACTCCCACATTGCTTATATAACTGAAAACGATGCAGGTACCCTGGAAAATGGTCATGTGCTTTCTTCTAAAATAATCATACAGCTCTGTAGTGCAATGGACTTCTAAAATAATCACACATTGACTATTGGTGTTGCTTCTCCCTCCCAGTGTTTATCCTAAGGAAATGAAAACATATCCACACAACACTTTATTTGACCACATTTATAGCAGATTCACTCTTAACTTACCCAAACTGGAAATAACGCAAGTGTCTCTCAATTAGGAAATAGATAAACAAAGAGTGCTGCTTCTAAGCTAAGGGGATAACCCTCAGCCATCCTAAGGAGAAACTCTTGACACTCAAGAACACTAAGAACTTCAAAAAGGATTGCTGAAGGGCATAAATTAATCTCAAAAGATTTATATTATATTATTTTCCATATAGCATTCCAAAATAAACCTATGGTGATTAAAAAGAAATGCAAATTGGTAGTTTCCAGTAGTTTTTTGCAAACAGCAGTAAGTGGAAAGCAAGCAGGAGGGAGTTTTGGGGCATGATGGGTTAGTTCTGCATGTTCATCATGGCCATGTTTACAAAAATCTATAGGTGCATTAAAATTCATACAAATAACAAAGACAGTATGGTGTGGGCAAAACAAAATAGACAATGAATGACTGGAGCATGGTAGAGAGTTCAAAAAATAACACACATAATCAAACAATAGCAATATTTTACAAAGAAGCAGAAGTAAGTCAATGAATAAACAGTAGTCTTTTCAGCCAACAGTCTTGAAACAACTGATCATTTACATATATACAAAAGGGATAATCCAGGTCCAGAAATTACATCTTGCACAAATATTAGCTCAAAATAGAGTGTAGAGGTAAACATAAATCAAAACCCAAAATTTCTGGAAGATAACATAGAAAATAATGTAAGTGACTTTTGGTTTGGCTGTGACTCTGTAAGGCACAATCCAAAAGTAACAATGCATATAATGAAGCATTAATAAGTTAGACTTAATTAAAATTTAAAACTTCTGCTTCTTGAAAACATTGTTCAAAGGGTGAAAAGATGTGCCACAGGTTGGAAGACAATGGTTACCTAACAGATAACTAAAAGCTGGAATGCAACATTCAAGGCATGTAACACTCAAAAATAGGAAACCAAGGACTCACTGAATGGGCAAAATATTGGAACAGATAATTCAGCAAGGAGGATACACAGAAGGGACAGAGCATAAGGGAGGGTACTCCCCAGCATGGATCATTGGGCAACTGGAAATCAGAATAATGACCACAAGCCACTTCATACTTCTTAGAATTTCTAAGATCCCAAACTCTGACAGTATCATTTATTGCTAAGTTCAGGAAACAATAATAACCCTCAGTCACTGAGGGCAGGAATGCAAAATGGAACTAATGCAACCACTTTCAAATATAGTTTATCAGTTGCTCACAAGGTTAAACATGCTGTCAACAAGCAGTCCTTCAATCACCAAATTAATTTATCCAAGTGAAATGTAAACTAATGTCCTACCAAAACCTACACAGGGGTGTTTATGGCAGCTTTCTCTCTTTCCTT